>WNWK01031225.1:7500-22859 GCA_009830355.1 Cherax destructor
AGTTGTGACCTTTAAGGTACTGTTGTGACCTTTAAGGTGTTGTAACCTTTAAGAAGCTGTTGTGACTTCAAGGTGTTGTGTTGTGACCTTGAAGGCGCTTTTGGGACCTTTCAAGGTGTTGTTGTGACCTTCAAGGTGTTGCTGTGACCTTCAAGGTGGTTTTGTGACGTTTCAAGGTATTTTAGAGACCTTAAAGATGCTTTTGTGACCTTTCAAGGTGCTGTTGTGACCTTTCAAGGTATTGTTGTGACCTTCCAATGTATTGTTGTGACCTTTCAAGGTATTGTTGTGACCTTTCAAGGTATTGTGACCTTTCAAGGTATTGTTGTGACCTTTCAAGGTATTGTTGTGACCTTTCAAGATATTGTTGTGACCTTTCGAGGTATTGTTGTGACCTTTCAAGGTTTTGTTTTGACCTTTCAAGGTGCTGTTGTATCCTTTCAAGGTGTTGTGACCTTCAAGGTGTTTTTGTGACCTTTCAAGGTGCTGTTGTGACCTTCAAGATATTGCTATGACCCTCCCAACAACTGCGACCTTCCTAGGACATCTCTAAATAACGGGAGGGAGCAACGGGAGGTTGAAGACACGTTGTAAACAGAGGCACAACAGGTCAACAGAGGTATCCCTCTCAGGCGAGGGGATATACCCCTCAAGAACCTGTTACGGGGGATACCTCTGACTGATTACCTCACCAGAATTCTTAACTCCGACTGATGAGCTGACAGCCAAGAACCGTTGTCGAGTCTGTCAGCGAGTGTCGTGTGTGGAGGGCGTCAACCAGTCTAATGATCAATCACCTTATTACTGCCTAATTGGGTTATTTATTGCACTTCAAGTGAATGATAACAGTGGGTCCTGGACCAGCCTCTGGAGTCAACTTGTTTATTGAAGACAGTGGACTGTTCTTTGTCATCTTATCTATCGTAGATCTGAAGGAGACTACTAGATTACTAGATACGAAGGTATATATATATATATATATATATATATATATATATATATATATATATATATATATATGTCGTGCCTAATAGGTAAAACTCGTCAATTAGCAATAACTCATTTAAAATTAAGGCATTTCTAAAAAAAATTCTTATACGTTTAAAGAAAACCTACCTAACCTTATTATAACAAGCGCAATTTAATTTAGCCTAATCCAACTAAATATATTTTAAATACGTTTACAATAATTTAATAATAAACAAACACAATGAAATATATTTTTTTCGTTAGGTTCAGAATGATTTTTGCGAAATTATTGCACACACAAATTTTCGCTTGTCTTATATGGCAAGAAGAGCGTTGCTATTTAAGTACACGAGGTGTGAGAGATACATGTCTAGTACATATTGTTACATGTTTGTCACTGATTATAATGCGAAAATCTCATCCAGCTCCTTCCAGCTGGGGCGCGTGCCCAGAATACAGCATGCATTACCCCTCTGAACAGCAGCGCTGAGTCGCTGGAACAGAAAACTAGCTGCCCTGGGATCCCTAGTTACCCTGTTGAGTCTTTTGCCCAGCTCCTTGAGGAACTTAGATGCACTCTTTCCCCATGAGCCAAGGGTCTCTGAGCCTATGGGAACAAACATATAATGATGGGCAAGTTCTCCATATTTTCTCGACTTCTGGGACTCCCTGAAGGTGACAGCTGCCCCTCCTTCCTCCCTGGTGTATTGGAGATAGGTATCAGCCAAGGTAGATGCACATGTGTAGTCCCACACCACCTGCTTGCCTTCTGTCCAGGCTTGAAGGGTGATACCATCTAGACACTTTTGGCTGCCATCAGATCTGCATAGTTGGGGTGGCTCTCTTACTGCTGGGCATCCGGCTGTTGTGAGGCTCCTCTTGATAATGTTATTAACCTCTTCATGTCTTGCAATCTTTCCCTCGGATTTACGACACACAAGACCATGGTACCCGAATCGGTCTGCTGCTTCACTGCCACAAATACACCTGTGTTCGGCGAGAATAGGGGCGGCAAGTCGAAGGGCAACACCAATGCGGATGGTTCTGTGGGTCGAGGCGTGTGCCAAGGCTGGAGTTGGGAACAGCCAAAAGAAAGTCACCTGCATGAGGAGCTGTCACTGCAAGGAGGCGGGCTCTATCCTTCCCTGACACACTCTGAAGCATATATATATATATATATATATATATATATATATATATATATATATATATATATATATATATATATATATATATATATATATATATATATATATATATATATATATATATATATATATATATATATATATTATTTATTTATTTATTTATTTATTTATTTATTTTATTAACACATCGGCCGTCTCCCACCAAGGCAGGGTGGCCCGAAAAAGAAAAACTTTCATTATCACTCACTCCATCACTGTCTTGCCAGAGACATGCATACACTACAGTTATAAAACTGCAACATTAACACCCCTCCTTCAGAGTGCAGACACTGTACTTCCCTCCTTCAGAGTGCAGGCACTGTACTTTCCTCCTTCAGAGTGCAGGCACTGTACTTTCCTCCTTCAGAGTGCAGGCACTGTACTTCCGTCCTTCAGAGTGCAGACACTGTACTTCCCTCCTTCAGATTGCAGACACTGTACTTCCCTCCTTCAGAGTGCAGACACTGTACTTCCCTCCTTCAGAGTGCAGACACTGTACTTCCCTCCTTCAGAGTGTAGACACTGTACTTCCCATCTCCAGGACTCAAGTCCGGCCTGCCGGTTTTCCTGAATCCCTTCATAAATGTTACTTTGCTCACACTCCAACAGCACGTCAAGTATTAATAACCATTTGTCTCCATTCACTCCTATCAAATACGCTCACACATGCTTGCTGGAAGTCCAAGCCCTTCGCACACAAACCTCTTTTACCCCCTCCCTCCAACCTTTCCTAGGCCGACCCCTACCCCGCCTTCCCTCTACTACAGATTTATACACTCTCGAAGTCATTCTGTTTCGTTCCATTCTCTCTACATGTCCGAACCACCTCAACAACCCCTCCTCAGCTCTGGATAATAATTTTAGTAATCCCACACCTCCTCCTAATTTCCAAACTCCGAATTCTCTGCATTATATTCACACCACACATTGACCTCAGACATGACGTCTCCACTGCCTCCAGCCTTCTCCTCGTTGCAACATTCATCACCCATGTTTCACACCCATATAAGAGTGTTGGTATAACTATACTCTCATACATTCCCCTCTTTATTTCTATGGACAAAGTTCTTTGTCTCCACAGACTCCTCAGTGCACCACTCACCCTTTTCCCCTCATCAATTCTGTGATTCACCTCATCCTTCATAGACCCATCTGCTGACATGTTCACTCCTAAATATCTGAATACATTCACCTCCTCCATACTCTCTCCCTCCAATCTGATATCCAATCTTTCGTCACCTAATCTTTTTGTTATCCTCATCACCTTACTCTTTCCTATATTCACTTACTTTCAATTTTCTTTTTTTACACACCATACCAAATTCATCCACCAACCTCTGCAACTTCTCTTCAGAATCTCCCAAAAGCACAGTGTCATCAGCAAAAAGCAACTGTGACAACTCCCACTTTGTATTTGATTTTTTATCTTTTAACCCCACACCTCTTGCCAACACCCGAGCATTCACTTCTCTTACAACCCCATCTATAAATATATTGAACAACCACGGTGACATCACACATCCCTGTCTAAGACCTACTTTTACTGGGAAATAATCTCCCTCTCTCTTACACATTCTAACCTGAGCCTCACTATCCTCATAAAAACTCTTCACTGCTTTCAGTAACCTACCTACTATTCCATACACCTGCAACATCTGCCACATTGCCCCCCTATCCACCCTGTCATACGCCTTTTCCAAATCCATAAATGCAACAAAAACCTCTTTACCCTTATCTAAATACTGTTCAGCTATATGTTTCACTGTAAACACTTGGTCTACACACCCCCTACCTTTCCTAAAACCTCATTGTTTATCTGGTATCCTACTCTCTGTCATACTCTTAATTCTTTCAATAATAACTCTACCATACACTTTACCAGGTATACTCAACAGACTTATTCCCCTATAATTTTTTCACTCTCTTTTGTCCCCTTTGCCTTTATACAAAGGAACTATACATGCTCTCTGCTAATCCCTAGGTACCTCTTTTAGTTTATAAACCTTCACCTCTCTCTTACTTACTGCTTCTATTTTCCTTGTATCCCATCTACCTTTTACTCCCACTGTAGCTACAACTAAAAAGTGATCTGATATATCTGTGGCCCCTCTATAAACATGTACATCCTGAAGTCTACTCAACAGTCTTTTATCTACCAATACATAGTCCAACAAACTACTGTCATTACGCCCTACATCATATCTTGTATACTTATTTATCCTCTTTTTCTTAAAATATGTATTACCTATAACTAAACCCCTTTCTATACAAAGTTCAATCAAAGGGCTCCCATTATCATTTACACCTGGCACCCCAAACTTACCTACCACACCCTCTCTACATGTTTCTCCCACTTTAGCATTTAGGTCCCCTACTACAATTACTCTCTCACTTGGTTCAAAAGTTCCTATACATTCGCTTAACATCTCCCAAAATCTCTCTCTCTCCTCTACACTCCTCTCTTCTCCAGGTGCATACACGCTTATTATAACCCACTTTTCGCATAATCCACATAATCCTTGAATTTATACATTTATATTCCCTCTTTTCCTTCCATAACTGATCCTTCAACATTATTGCTACCCCTTCCTTAGCTGTAACTCTCTCAGATACTCTTGACTTAATCCCATTTATTTCTCCTCACTGAAACTCGCCTACCCCCTTCAGCTTTGTTTCGCTTAGGGCCAGGACATCCAACTTCTTTTCATTCATAACATCAGCAATCATCTCTTTCTTATCATCCGCACTACATCCACGCACATTCAGACATCCCAGTTTTATAAAGTTTTTCTTCTTATCTTTTTTAGTAAATGTGTACAGGAGAAGGGGTTACTAGCCCATTGCTCCCGGCATTTTAGTCGCCTCATACGACATGCATTGCTTACGGAGGAAAGATTCTTTTCCACTTCCCCATGGAGAATAGAAGAAATAAAGAAGAACAAGAGCTATTAAGAAATAAGAAGAAAAAACCCAGATATGTGTATGTATGTATATATGTGCATGTGCATGCTGTGTAATGTGACCTAAGTGTAAGTAGAAGTAGCTACATATACCTGTTATCCAGCGTGTTTATGGGACAGAAAAAGACACCAGCAATCCTACCATCATGTAAAACAATTACAGGTTTCTGTTTCACAGTCACCTGGCAGGACGGTAGTACCTCCCTGGGTGGTTGCTGTCTACCAACCTATTATATATATATATATATATATATATATATATATATATATATATATATATATATATATATATATATATATATATATATATATATATGTATATATATATATATATATATATATATATATATATATATATATATATGCAAGACAACCACTATGAAAAATAGAAGAATTCCAAGCTGCTTTCGTGACTACTCACATTATCAAGGAACTAACTATCATGGTTCCTGATAATGTGATATCACGAAAGCCTTGGAATTCTTCTATTTTTTCATAGTGTTTCTTGCATATATATATTATATATATCACCTGTTTATTGTGATCTTTTTGCATATATATATATATATATATATATATATATATATATATATATATATATATATATATATATATATATACATACATCGAGGTGAGAGACACATGTCTAGTACATATTGTTACATGTTTGTCACTGATTATAATGCGAAAATCTCATCCAGCTTCTCTGAGCTGGGGCGCGTGCCCAGAATACAGCATGCATTACCCCTCTGAACAGCAGCGCTGAGTCGCTGGAACAGAAAACTAGCTGCCCTGGGATCCCTAATTACCCTGTTGAGTCTTTTGCCCAGCTCCTTGAGGAACTTAGATGCACTCTTCCCCCATGAGCCTAGGGTCTCTGAGCCTATGGGAACAAACATATAATGATGGGCAAGTTCTCCATATTTTCTAGACTTTTGGGACTCCCTGAAGGTGGCAGCTGCCCTCCTTCCTCCCTGGTGTATTGGAGATAGGTATCAGCCAAGGTAGATGCACATGTGTAGTCCCACACCACCTTCTGTCCACGCTTGAAGGGTGATACCATCTAGACACTTTTGGCTGCCATCAGATCTGCATAGTTGGGGTGGCTCCCTTACTGCTGGGCATCCGGCTGTTGTGAGGCTCCTCTTGATAATGTTATTAACCTCTTCATGTCTTGCAATCTTTCCCTCGGATTTACGACACACAAGACCATGGTACCCGAATCGGTCTGCTGCTTCACTGCCACAAATACACCTGTGTTCGGCGAGAATAGGGGCGGCAAGTCGAAGGGCAACACCAATGCGGATGGTTCTGTGGGTCGAGGCGTGTGCCAAGGCTGGAGTTGGGAACAGCCAAAAGAAAGTCACCTGCATGAGGAGCTGTCACTGCAAGGAGGCGGGCTCTATCCTTCCCTGACACACTCTGAAGCATATATATATATATATATATATATATATATATATATATATATATATATATATATATATATATATATATATATATATATATATATATATATATATATATATATATATATATATATATATATATATATATACTATATGTCGTGCCGATTAGGTAAAACTGGTCAATTAGCAAGAACTCATCTAAAATTAAGTCCTTTCTAAAATTTTCTCTTATACGTTTAAAGATATATTTTTTTCATTTATGTTAATGTAAGAATTTATAATTTTGTACCAAGAGAAACTTTGAAAACCTACCTAACCTTATTACAACAAGCGCAATTTAGTTTAGCCTAACCCAGCTAAATATATTTTAGATACGTTAACATTAATTTAATAATAAACAAACACAATGAAATATATTTTTTTCGTTATGTTCAGAATGATTTTTTTTTTTTTTTTTTTTTATATTTTATTTAAAACACATATATATATATATACAGAGCAAACAAACAAAAAAAAATATAATGTCTGTAAGGCATGATATTGATACATTTATGGAAACAACAACATTCCCAGACTACATTATCAATACTACATACAAATTGAACTGTAGGACTGACGTCTACAACACATAAGTCTTTATATTTTCTTACTGTACAATATCTCCTTCTGTTCCTCTCCTATGCTATTGACCCTTTGACATACATTAATATTTTCACAACAAAGTATATACACCCAAGGTGTAAATATGTCATCCCTAGGTGTTATTACTCTACACCTCCTCTCTGAGTTTACTCTGTTCCCTCCTCTGCATTATGCTATGCATTAATCACTTACAACAACTTTTAAATGTGATTTTGCCCCAAACTAATAAGACTACATTTTATACACCAAAATTCTTCCTTTCATCTTCAATACTTCAACAACATAAATATATTCCCTTATAACATACATTTATGTACTTCTGCAGTACCCTTATAATTTATCAGCACTCGTCCTGCCAAAGTCATTCCCTGATGTACATACCACAAGGTGTCCACTTTCTCCACTACATTTTGTATGCTTTATATTTATACATAAAACTGTATATATTTCAACCACAATTTTTATGACACTCGACATATATGTTAATCCATTGTTCATCATAAAGTAATTCTTATATGATATGACTTGACATCATCTGTGAAAGTAACACCAATCATCTTTCATACCTACATACACACTTCCACTCGTACCTTGACCTCAAGCTTCGTAGTTATTATTCTGTATATCTGTATATTGTAACAGTAATTCATCCACTCATATCTTGAAACACCATTATTCACATTAACATGTTTGAACCGATTTTTGCAAACTTAACAATGCGTTAACTTCAGCCTTCCTTCCACACTATTTTCACTTAACAACATCTGGACATAGCACATACGTTATATAATATCTCCACCACACCTATTCTGCTTTATGCAAAGTAAACCTTCATTTTTCCCCTTACTTTAATGAATTCAAGTCGTCTATTTTGTCCGTCTATTTTAGTAATTTACCAACATCACATACACTATCCTTACCCCCTCTGGTCATCATCCGTCTCCCCTTTGCATTAAAATTATCTTTTGTCATCCGTCATCCTTTCCCTCCCCCTTATTTCCTCACTATCTTAATTCCGTACATACTTACATACCTACACTACCCCCCAGTAAAATCCTATTTCCTTCCCTACTACCCAACCATTCCGTTTGTACCACCACCCAGCTACCCCTCCCCTCCCTACTTTCTCCCTTAATTCCCCCCCCCCTAGTGTCAAGCCCTTTTACATTCATTATTTCCTATGCTTCCACTAAGTCCCTTAAACTCATTTCTTTGTATTGCTCCGAGAAAGCCCCCTCCCATCTCCCCCCATACACACATCTATTCCTATTTCTTGTTGCAATCATACTTGCTGCAAGCGCCCTGATACGCTCCCTTACCCCCGTGGTTTTCAACCTCCATGACACGCACACATAGTCAACCATTAAGTGCATTAATCCCTTCGCACCTGTTGACTCATACCATTTATATCCAAACTTATTGCCCTTAATACTGTTATGCCACCCCTCCCAATTTTCTTAATACCCTACCCATCCATTCCCGTACCCGCCCTAAATCCTCACAAAAATATATTGCATGATACCCTGTCTCCTGCATCCCACACCTGTCACAACTCCGTCCTTAACTATGCCCATCCTAAATAAAGCTGCTTTCGATGCCACCGCTCCATGTAAGAATCTATACATAAGTTCCCGGTCTCTGGATCTCAATAACAAACTCTTGAATCCTTCCATATATTGCCCCAATCATACATAGGGTATTCCCCTACACCTTCTTCCACACTTTTACCCCATCCAAGTTTCTCCATATCACTTGCAGTTAACTTATGAGCATTTTTATCACCATTATATTTCGCAAGAGATCCCAACATTGCCCCAAACTCTTGCCTCCCCCCCACCTACCTAATTCTTCTGACACTTTACCCCCGACCTGCCTCTACCCCACCCACTTTATAACACATCTTTTAACATACATACATATTACTCTACGCTCTATCGCTATTAGCCCCAAACCCCCCATCTCAACCCTATTTCTAACAATCTCTTTCCTAATCCATGGTTTTCCAAACGCCCAGATGTATCGAAACACTTTAATCTCCAGCGTGTGTATGTCTTCTTGCATTAATGGGTATATCACTGCTACATGCCAAATCTTACTATATATCAATGTATTTACTGCTATCACCCTCTGCTGTAATGTAAGATCCCCTGGTCTCCATCCCTTCATTCTAT
The DNA here is from genome assembly GCA_009830355.1 of Cherax destructor. NCBI lineage: Eukaryota > Metazoa > Arthropoda > Malacostraca > Decapoda > Parastacidae > Cherax > Cherax destructor. The sequence continues at coordinate 16,839 of WNWK01031225.1, forward strand.
CCATTGCGATTTTCACTATCCTACCTGAATTTACAGCACGCGCTTCCACTTCATTACTCATATATATTATTCCACATATCTTAATGTTTTCCACTACTATCCACCCATGCCTCTCGCCCAACCTTCCCCCCACCCATCTACCTACCTCCAATAATCGTGATTTGGCCCCATTTACCCTCATTCCCGTTGCTCTACAAAAAACCTCTATTACACGTCCTACATTGACCAGTCCCTCTACGTTGCCTACAAGTACTGTAGTATCGTCCACGTATCCCACTATCCCCTGCTCCTCACTCTCTTCCTCACCCCCCTCCCTCCCCTCACCCCCCACACCCTCCTTTACTAGTCTGTAAAATGGGTCTTGCAAACATGCAAATAGACATTGCGACAGAGGGCATCCCTGCCTTAATCCCTTTTCCATTTTCACCATTCTCCCCACACGGCCATTCATCTGCACCCTTATACATGCCCCCGTATACACTGTTTCAACCCATCCTACCACTTCCTCCCCAAACCCCTGGTGTCGCATAATTTCATACAGCACCTCTCTCTCCACACTGTCATATGCCCGTCTCCAATCTAATGCTAATACCCCCCCCTCTATGCTATTCTTTATATACTTTTTAATTCTTTCGTGACCACTTATCATGCTTCTTCCCGGTATCCACCTGCCCTTCCTCAATCACTCCTCCTAGCACTTTTTTCAACCTATTTCCCAATACTTTTCGCGAAAATCTTATAATCTGCATTCATCATTGCTAAAGGCCTGTAATTGCTCATTGTCACTCCTGTTCCCCCTTTCTTAACCAACACCACCACGCCCATGCATTGATCAGTTCCTAAGCATCCCTCCTCCTTCATTGTGTTAAAGAGCCATACCAAACATTCCCTTAATACATTCCAATATATCCTATAGAAGTCATTAACTATGCCGTCTATCCCTGGAGCCTTTCCCTTACTTAACCCATCCACCGCCTCCAATATCTCTTCCTCACTAATTGGACCTTCCATACTTACTCGTTCCCTCTCTCCCACCTTTGCAGTTATTCCCTCCAAAATTGTTCTTCTCTCTGTTATGCCTACCCCATCACTTCTCCAATACCTCTCAAACCATTTATCCACGTATACACCCATCGCCTCAGTCGTCCTTAATCTTTGCCCCTGCACATAATTCTCAAATGACTCATCCACTTCTATGCTATTTACTGTCATACCATCCCTTCTTTTCCTACATTTGCTCAAAACATACTTCGAAGGCCTGTCTCCCCATAAAATATCATCCACCCCCGCCCTCAAACGACAAACATCAAATCTTTCATTCTGTATCTCTCTCAGCCTTTCTTTCAATCCCTTATCTCCTGCACTGCATTAGGTCCATTCCTCTCGTGACATCTGGCCAAGAGCCCCTCTATGTACTTTTGTAACCCAAATGTCCAACCCGCCTCCTCTCTCCCCAGTCTTGTAAAAAAACCTTTTATACCCACTTTTGCCACTTTTTCCCACCACACTATGATACTCTCTCCCGACTCAATCTGCTTCTTACCTTGCACCCACAACCCTTTCCACCATTGTACAAAACTTGCCTGTTTGTCCTCCCCACTCAACAATTTCACATTTAATTTCCAGTAACCCCTATACCACCTAACTGCTCCTTCCCAACTAACTTCTACTAGAACACCCCTATGATCTGAAAACCCTACATCTATCGTTTGCACACCTTCAGCCACTACCTGATCTGACCCATATATCCTATCCAATCTGGCTGCATAATCCTTACGAAGGTATGTGTGCTCCACTCTCTCCCCTCCACCTACCACGTCCTTCAATCCCACACTATTTAATACATCTCTTAAGACCCCTAACACACAGCCCGCTCCCCTAGGTTCCACATCTCTATTTCTGATAACGCAGTTCCAATCCCCTCCCACGATCGCTACTCCTGGCAACCCTCCTAAGACATATACCAAATATTCATTCACAAATTCGTCCTTGACCTTCCTGGAAAACTCCGCCGGCATATAAACCCCTACAAAGCATACTCTGACACCACCCCATTCCCCATCCACCTTTACTATACGACCCCCCCCACACTCCTCCCATGCAATCAAATGAAAAGGGCTTGACACCTTTATCACTACCGCAACTCCACCCTTTAATCTCCCTGAAGACCCAGCATATACATCATATCCTTCCAAACGGAAGTCTCTTCCTATCCTATAATTATGTTCCTGCAAAAAACCCACTTGCACACCATAACGTCTCAATGTCACCTCTACCCACTTCCTTTTAACCTCTGCCCTCATACCATTTACATTAATAGTTATACACTTGAAAACAACAATGAAGGTTTACCTTTCGACCTTGATGCATGCGTCACTTCAGTTTTCCCTGTGCCTCCTGCTCTGTTTACACATTTCCCACCCTTGGCACCTTCCTTAAATTTTATCCCTCCCTTTCCCCTCTTTGACGCATCCACCAAGGGCTTTTTGCATGATCTCTGCGCAGGTGTTAATACATCCTCTCCATCTGATGATGCTACTGATCTCTTTCGGGATTCCCCCGACACTTCCATACCTTGACCACTTTCTTGCTCATGCACTTCCACACACACCGTCTCACATACTAAACCTTGTTTCCTCGTTCCATCCTCTTCCATTTCAATCCCTAGTTCATTGTCTTCCCCCAAGACTTCTCCTGCAGCCGTACTTAACTCAGGCAAGGTCTCGGCTATGAGGCTCTCCAATACCATTCCAAAGACATATTAGGGCTGGCTTCCCCTGTACCCTCCTCCTCTTCTGCTGTTTCTCTTTGCTCCTCTGTAGCTATCGTTGGGAGTGTTTGACATGTCCCTGCGCTGCCCTCCACTATCTCACTCCATGACCGGGTAGTTGACTCCTGCCCCATCGTAGTCGTTTCCTGTCCTTCTGTCCTGCTTGGTCGATTGAGCCCCTCCTCAAATCGTTGCTGCCCTCTCTTTGGACAATTTGCTGCTACATGTTCAAATGCCCCACATGTACGGCACGTCCGCTGTTGACCCACGTACGTTACGTACACCTGTGTCCTGAACTCAGGCATTACTACGTATGATGGTATAGGTCGCCTGATGGACATCTTCAAGGAATAAGACCCTCCATGAGTCCTTCAAAGGGTCCCTCATGCCACTTTCCCACATTTGCAGCATGTACAATCCCATATTCCTTGAAGACTTCCATTAGATCCACTGGATCCGCCTCGAATGGTACGTTTCTCACCCTTATCCACGTATAGGACCGGGAGACATCTCTCAACCGCACCTCCATACTTGAGTTAACTGCATATACTTGGTCTTGATACTTGTCTACCAACCTTTCATACTGCTGTGTTGACGACAGTTTCACGAATACCCTGGTTAGTCCATTTAAGGCTACACCATATAGGTCACCTATGTCAATCTTGTATGTATCCTTCAACACCATAGGTAGGATTGTACCGGCTGTGGACGGGTGCAACACGCCCTTTACAATTTCAATACAGACAGTGTTGACGCGACGTCTGGCAGCTGCCGCCATGTTGAAGAAAATAAAGTTTCGTCTCGGCACCACCAGGAGGCAGAGCACCAACGACCGCCCAGTATGGTTGCTGGACGAGGAATGAAGAATGATTTTGGCGAAATTATTGCATACACAAATTTTCACTTGTCTTATATGGCAAGGTGAGCGTTGCTATTTAAGCCAAAATCGCAAGTTTTACCTAATCGGCACGACATATATATATATATATATATATATATATATATATATATATATATATATATATATATATATATATATATATATATATATATATATATATATATATACAGTTATTTATTTGCTGTGAATGGCCTAACTGGACAGAAGACTGGATATTAAAAGGCATCATTCTGGAATGTGGAAAAAGAGACCCACCTTCACTCTCCGTGACCCACCGTGACCCACCCTGACCCACCATCATCCACGGAGGCAACCCATCTATCATGTGCAACACACAAAAAATAAATAATTCGATATTACCACTGGACAAAGACAATGGTAATTTGCAGTGAATCTCCACGCTGTCTATCTATCCGTCTATCTATCCATCTATCAATCCATCTATCTATCCATCTATCTATCTACGCGGGTACATAGCTCTGGGGTTATGAAGGACAGCCAGGATATAAAACACCACTTCCTCTCTCACTCAACATTCAACACATCCTTCAATGTTTTTCACTTGCATTTACATATTTCTAGACGTCAGTTTGACTTGTGTTTTTAGCAGAGAAATTTGTGTTTCTTCCTGCTTTGGCTCCTCCTCTTTCTGTTCTTCCTCCTCCTGCTCCTCATCCTGCTCCTCCTACTCTTCCTGTCCCTTCTTCTCTTCCTGTTACTCCTCTTCTTATTATTATTATCATTATTATTATTATTATTATTATTATTATTATTATTATTATTATTATTATTATTATTATTATTATTATTATTATTATTATTATTATTATCATTATTATCATTATTATTATCATTATCATTACTATTATTATTATTATTATCATTATTTTTAGTTTCCCCTTCACACAGTAATACAAAAGTTAGTTCTTAATTGGCACAAACATTAATATTAAACCTGTTAACAGTAAACACGTTTCTCCTAAGATTAACTTGTTAATTTTGCAGAGTTGTTAATCTAAGACCCGCGTCAGGAGAGAGCCAGTGCTTGCTATCACCTGCAGCTCACAAGACTGTCATTCCCACGAGCCCCCCTGGGGCGGGGAAGATGGCAGACCAAGGTCTAACTTCTTACGAGCCCAGTGAGGGCGGGGAATGGGGCTAGGCCTGGAGACAGTTGATCCCAGAAGATGAGGAGGTACTTGTACCTCCTCCCATGGGAGACATAGGTCTCACGACACTCCCAAGGCCGGGTCACCATCTGGAAAAGACCGGGCTGGGAGTACCGGCGAACCAAGAACCACAATAGTGCTAATAATTCTAATGGTTATAACCAGTTATTATTTTTAAAGGGGTGGAGGGGGAAGGCCTCGGTCAGATGACCAAAAGCTCCAAGGGCGGGTCATCACCTGACTAAGACCCGAGTCAGGAAGCATTTGTCCTGTTTCCTGACAAATCTTACCTACCCTGCAGGTATTATGTAGCTGTAATGCTATTAAATTAGACACATATGCCACACTTGGGTATCTTTATTGAGGAAAACGTTTCGCCACACAGTGGCTTCATCAGTCCAATACAAAGTAGAAAGTTGTAAGGAGAGGAGGAGTTTGAGGTAATCAGTCCCTCGGCCTGGAGTCGATATGTTCAGTCCATCAATCTTGAAGCAAGTACAGCATAGTGCAAATAGAAGTTGCATATATACTGTAGACAGGTGAGACGAAGCAGGTAAAGATACCCGAGTGTTGCATATATGTCTAATTTAACAACTTGTCGGTTGTTTGAACCATTCATCTACAGGTTGTAATGATCATCTAGGCTTGAAACTCCATTGCCCAACCAACCATACAGTCTTAATAACAATACTAGAGTCTGCATGACATTGTCATCCACTGAGGACACGGTAAGTCTCCAAGCGGATACAAACTAAGCCTTCCAGTGGGCCACAGAGCCTTCCAGTGGGCCACAGAGCCTTCCAGTGGGCCACAGAGCCTTCCAGTGGGCCACAGATAACAATATGATATCTAATGAGGACAAATTCAATAACTCAGTTATGGAAAAACTGGAGGAAATGAAAGATGTGAACAAATTCATTCCCATAAGAACAAATGTAAATTAGATTAGTCGTTTCAGACCCCCAAAAATACACTTACAAAAGCACTTACAAAAATGCACTTACAAAAGCACTTATAAAAATACATGTTGCATGCAAAGAGTATGTAACCTTTATTCGGAGCATGTTAACACACCCACATAGGCTCCCCTCCAACCAGCGAACCATCGTTAAGGGTTTGGTGATGAGGGCCCCATCATCAAATCAACGACTCGGTTCAGCCAATTAAATGCGAGTTTAACA
>WNWK01031226.1:0-22858 GCA_009830355.1 Cherax destructor
GCTTGAACTGTTATGGGGCCCTGAAGCTTGAACTGTTATGAGGCTCTGAAGCTTGAACTGTTATGGGGCCCTGAAGCTTGAACTGTTATGAGGTCCCTGAAGCTTGAACTGTCATGGGGTCCCTGAAGCTTGAACTGTCATGGGGTCCTTGAAGCTTGAACTGTTATGGGGGCCCTGAAGATTGAACTGTTATGAGGGCCCTGAAGCTTGAACTGTTATGGGGGCCCTGAAGCTTGAACTGTTATGAGGGCCCTGAAGCTTGAACTGTCATGGGGTCCCTGAAGCTTGAACTGTCATTGGGTCCCTGAAGCTTGAACTGTTATGGGGTCCCTGAAGCTTGAACTGTTATGGGGGCCCTGAAGCTTGAACTTTTATGGGGTCCCTGAAGCTTGAACTGTCATGGGGTCCCTGAAGCTTGAACTGTTATGGGGGCCCTGAAGCTTGAACTGTTATTAGGTCCCTGAAGCTTGAACTGTCATGGGGTCCCTGAAGCTTGAACTGTTATGAGGGCCCTGAAGCTTGAACTGTTAAGGGGGCCCTGAAGCTTGAACTGTTATGAGGGCCCTGAAGCTTGAACTGTCATGGGGTCCCTGAAGCTTGAACTGTTATGGGGCCCTGAAGCTTGAACTGTCATGGGGTCCCTGAAGCTTGAACTGTCATGGGGGCCAGAAGCTTGAACTGTTATGAGGGCCCTGAAGCTTGAACTGTTATGGGGCCCTGAAGCTGAACTGTTATGAGGGCCCTGAAGCTTGAACTATATGGGGCCCTGAAGCTTGAACTATTATGAGGGCCCTGAGCTTGAACTTTTATGGGGGCTCTGAAGATTGAACTGTTATGAGGGCCCTGAAGTTGAACTGTTATGAGGGCCCTGAAGCTGAACTATTATGGGGCCCTAAAGCTTGAACTGTTAGGGGCCCTGAGCTTGAACTGTTATGAGGGCCCTGAAGCTTGAAGTCCATGGGCCTGAAGCTTGAACTGTTATGGGACCCTGAAGCTTGAACAGTTATGGACCCTGAAGCGAACTGTTATGGGGCCCTGAGCTTGAACTGTTATGAGGGCCCTGAAGCTTGAACTGTTATGAGGGTCCTGAAGCTTGAACAGTTATGGGACCCTGAGCTTGAACTGTTATGAGGCCCTAAGCTTGAACTGTTATGAAGGTCCGAAGCTTGAACTGTTATGGGACCCTCCTGAAGCTTGAACTGTTATGGGACCTTGAAGCTTGAACAGTTATGGGACCCTGAAGCTTGAACTGTTATGGGGCCCTGAAGCTTGAACTGTTATGAGGGCCCTGAAGCTTGAACTGTTATGAGGGCCCTGAAGCTTGAACAGTTATGGGACCCTGAAGCTTGAACTGTTATGGGGCCCTGAAGCTTGAACTGTTATGAGGGCCCTAGCTTGAACAGTCATGTGACCTGAAGCTTGAACTGTTATGAGGGCCTGAAGCTTGAACTGTTTGGGGGCCCTGAGCTTGAACTGTTATGAGGGTAATGAAGCTTGAACTGTTAGAGGGCCCTGAAGCTTGAACTGTTATGAGGCCTGAAGCTTGAACAGTTAGGGACCCTGAAGCTTGAACTGTTATGGGGCCATGAAGCTTGAACTGTTATGAGGGCCCTGAAACTTGAACTGTTATGAGGGCCCTGAAGCTTGAACTGTTATGAGGGCCCTGAAGCTTGAACTGTTATGGGGCCCTTAAGCTTGAACTGTTATGAGGGCCCTGAAACTTGAACTGTTATGAGGGCCCTGAAGCTTGAACTGTTATGAGGGCCCTGATGCTTGAACTGTTATGGGACCCTGAAGCTTGAACTGTTATGGGACCCTGAAGCTTGAACTGTTATGGGGCCCTGATGCTTGAACTGTTATGAGGGCCCTGATGCTTGAACTGTTATGGGACCCTGAAGCTTGAACTGTTATGGGACCCTGAAGCTTGAACTGTTATGGGACCCTGAAGCTTGAACAGTTATGGGGCCCTGAAGCTTGAACACAACACCTGACGAGACACTTGCTGTCAAGTTAATTCCATTATTATTATTATTATTATCATTCAAGAATCTTAACACCTGTAACAATCTAAGATCTAATATCATTATATAATAATTTAAACAGTAAAATTTCATCATATTGTAATTTTGAAAATAATTTTTAACTAGAATAAACTCAATAAATTTCTCTAATATTAAGTACCTAGTTTTTAAGGACTAGAATAAGCTGCCCCTAATGCCATGGCATGTCAGTGGCTCTCCTTGCACTCAATTTACATTGTAACTTCCAATACCCATGTAACCTGCAATGAAATAAAATTTGTTTGTTTGTTTGTTTGTTTGTTTATTGTACTAGTCCCTACACTATGACTCCCCAGATAGTAACTTCTACCTCACTATCTCAAATTTCTCACACAGTTGATTGTGTGACTTATTTTGAAGTTCTTGTATTAGAAGCAACTACCTCAGTGTATATGTGACTTATTTTGTATATATCTTTTTTTCTTAAATTGTAATTATTTGCTATATATTTTTAATACATATTTACCATTAACCATTTTACAACCTTAACTAAATACAGTATTAGTAATCACTTTATTTACTTAAAACATGATTAAAACCATTTTACTATTAGTCCATTTTACTTTGTACAAATAATCTCTATATTCTCTTAAAATAGTTCTTTACATTCATTTACCTCTTACTGTCTTTTATAAATACTAAAGTTACAACCAGTGCAATATTGAATTCAAATATTTGTCCAAACAAGTTAATACTACTCATAGTAACTATTCAAACCATTTCATTAGCCACTCAATTAGTAAATCATCAACATTGTAAAAATATCCTGTATCTTTGTGGAATAATTGTGCAAAACTGTAATAATCCAATAGTTAGTAAGAATAATTAATCTAGTACCATATTATTAAGTTTAGCATAATCCATTGTTCTAATTAGTTATAGAATCACACAAACCAAAAAGGGGAAATTTATCCTGATAAAACTATTATTAAATGACTTACATGTTCCAACAAACTGAACTTTCCACTAACAAAAGACATTCCAGACCAACAATAAAAAACTATCTTCAATTACAATGTTAGACTTGAGCAAACAATGATACCTCACAGCACCAAATCCCCCCAGACCAAATGAATATCACATCCAGGCCTGGGTGAAACCATATCATTTATGCCATCCCAGGTTTCACAGCCATTCACAAATTAGGAAGATGAGCGAGGGGTGGGAAAAGCTATATATTACCAGATCAACTTGATTGTATCAATAACTCTTCAAAGGAGAATGGAGAATATATTTTAGCTAAATTTAAATCAAAAGACCTGCAAAAACCCCCCCAGTGATAAAATCAATTAAAAGTCAAAAATCCATTTAGGGAAAAAATAGGAACCTGATTACATACACATGAACAAAGACCATTTGCTGCTTCAAAATTTCAAATTTTATACCAGGACCCCCAAATCAGAATTCACAAACACTATGAAAACTGTATTAAACCCCCCAATGGGCCCACAATTTAAAATATAAATTTGATGTATATTTTTATTTCTTATAATTTTATATTGTTGATTTTTTATAATAGCTAAATCGTTGATTTTCTTGCTTTATATTATTTTATTTAAAATATTTTATTAGGTGGGATTTTAATTTATTTTTTAATTTTTGAAAAAGGTTAAAATTCCTTGTTAACCCCCTCGCTTGTTTGTGGGGGGCCTGTACCTGGCACTTTTCCGGGGGTGGCGGCCACGGGGTTTTTTCTTGACCCCACCTGGGGGGTCCCTCCCCTCCCTCGCCCCCTCTCCCCCATCGTTGACAAAACCCCTCGCTCTTGTCTCTGCTTGTTTCCTCGTCATTTAGACAATTTTTGGGTGAGTATGTGTTCGGTGGTAGACGACACATATTTCGACTCTGTGTAACTCTGTTCACAGAGAATACCAGACGGGTTTTTGACTTTTTTTGGGGGGTTTTGTCACATTTGACATCAGATAATTTTCCCCCCCAGTTATGCCCTGCCCCAATTGGTTGAGGCACTGTCCCGTCCAGTCGGGATTTTTTTTGCTGAACTTAGATTCAGTAAAAAGGGGAGTTTTTGACTATTGTGGAGGATCTGTTGATGGTCCCGAAGAGTCAATTTTCATCTCCGGGGTTCCTGCGCTGTGTTGCTTTTTCTTGTTATATTGTTTTTCTGAAAATTGGCCATTTTACTGTTCAATCAAGCTGTTCTGTTTTGTCAGTGTGTTAGAAAGTTCCCTTTTGAGAAGACTTTAAACGAAACGGTTGAGTCGAGTCTTAACAAGTTATCGGGAACACCCCATACACACATTTGTATATATTTAGTATTGTTTATAACTGCGGGACATTGTACCAGTTTACATAAACCAGATTTTGTGCTTTAGCACAATAATATTGTTTAAAAGAGCAGTGTGGGAAAAAAACCTCCTAATTTATATCTTAAATTATATTTATATTTAATTTGATTTACTTAGAAACCCTTTGGGAATTTTTAAAATTTTTGGAAAAAAAATTTTTTAAATATATTTTTTTGGTTAGTACCCCCCATTTGGGACCCCAAAAGATATTGATAATATTTTGGATAACAACCGGGATTTGTTTTGTTGAAAAAAGCCCAGAAAAAGGGCCGGATTTTAGGGGCTATCCTTTCAGGTTCCCCAGATGTCATTACTAATAGATTTTTGGTTTTTTTGAAAACAAACTTTTTTTAAATTACCAACAATATAAAAACCTAAAAAAGAACTCTGAGACTAGTATCTCTTTAAAGACCAAGGGGGACTAATACTATATCCCTCTAAAAACAGGCATAATCACAGACAAACCACAGACCACTACCCTACCCTTTTTAAACCAACCCTTTAAACCCCAAGATATTAAAAAGCCCTTTCAGACTTTCAAAAGAATAGCTTTTAATAACTTTTAACAGCTATGATTGACACGACTGGGAAAATGAGTTAGAAACATATTCAGATACCAATGAATGATCAAAAATTTTCCCTTTAAAAAAACCCCACCTCATAACAAACATTGCCTAAAAAAATAAACAGATCCCGCTAAGGGTTTTTTAAAACCCCCTTTTTAAAAACCCCCCATCCAAATTTAAAAACAAAAAGGGACCAATATGGAAAAAAATACAGAAGGGGTCTAATAAACCGAGAACAACCAAACCCACCCATCAACCCAACCTGATAAGAAGATTTTAAAAAAATTTAAAAACAACCCCCAACAAAAAGGGTTTTATGAAAAAAACCCGGGAAAGGCCCCATCTGCAAAATTTAAAAAAAAAATTGAAAAAAAACACCCCCAAAACAAAAAAAAATGAACCCCCACTTCCCCCTACTGAGACACAAAAAGACTTAATTTTCTTCTCCACCATAGGAAAGAATCTGGATAAAATCCCCCAAACCCCGAACACCCGTCCAACAGACTACCCCACCAACAACTACCCTTTCGCTTTCCTTAGTTTCCCCCAACCCCAAGGGTCTCGCTCATAATCAACACCCCAAAAAAAAGGGAGAAGAATTAACAGCTTACCAAATTTTTTGTACAAAAGTTTCCCGGTAATTTTCACCAAAAGGGAAACTATTCAATAAACCAATTAAATTTTTACCTTCCCATCAATTTTAAAATAACTTGGGTTTTCCTTTATCCAAAAGGGGGTGGGTCAAACAACTTTAATAATTATAGACCAATATCTAATTACCATTGCCTTTCTAAAATCTTCGAAAATTAATTCATAGACAGATCTATTCCTACCTCGTCTCACCAACTGTCCTCAACCCGTCAGTTTGGATTCAGGACCAACAAGAGCACAAACGATGCTATTACACATGCTAGAGTTAATATACACTCGATTTGAGAAAAGAAGTCCCACTGGAATCTTCATTGATCTACGCAAAGCTTTGATACAGTCGACCATGATTTACTGCTCACAAAATTAGCACACTATGGTATAAGGGGCACCCCCCAACTACCTAAAGTCATACCTTAGTAACAGAAGCCAATACGTGTACACAAATGGAACGAACTCTTCCACACAACAAATTACAGTCGAGTCCCTCAAGGAAGTGTACTGGGACCACTCCTATTCCTCATTTACATCAATGACCTACCGAATGCATCACAACTACTCAAACCCATATTATTTGCAGATGACACAACGATGTCTTCCCCACCCAAACCAGTTATACTGGCCAACACTGTTAATGCAGAATTACAGAAAATATCAACATGGAGGACGACTAATGTTTACTCTCAATACTGACAAGACCTACTTCATACAGGACTTCAAACAGACCTGGACAAGCTTGACATCGGGTCTGGGCAACTGGCTTCTGAATTCAACCCCACCAAATGCAAAGCAGCGAAGAACGGAGAAGGGCAAAGAAGACCGCTGACAGAGACAGGCTAGGTGGACAAAGGCTACAAACCTCGTCAAAGGAGAAAGTTTGGGGTGAGTATAACACCAAGCACGTCTCGGAAGCACACATCAACCAGATAACTGCGGCAGCATATGGGCGACTGGCAAACCTAAGATTAGCGTTCCGTTACTTTAACAAGAAATCGTTAAAGGGACGTCAAGAAATTAGAGAAAGGCAAAGATTTGCGACAAGGTTAGTTCCAAACTCAGGGTCTGTCCTATGAAGAAAGGTTGAGGGAAATAGGACTAACAACACTGGAGGACAGAAGGGTTAGAGGAGACATGATAACGACATAAAAAAATACTGAGGGGAATCGACAAAGTAGATAGTGACAGGATGTTCCAGAGAGAACACAGAAACAAGGGGGCACAATTGTAAGTTGGAAGACTCAGATGAGTCAAAGGGATGTTAGGAAGCATTTCTTCAGCCATAGAGTAGTCAGGAAGTGGAATAGTCTACAAACGATATAGTGGAGTCAGGAACCATACATAGCTTTAAGACAAGGTATGATAAAGCTCATGGAGCAAGGAGAGAAGAGACCCAGTAGCAGACAGCGAAGAGGCGAGGCCAGGAGCTGAGTGTCGACCCCTGCAACCACAATTAGGTGAGTACAGTTTGGAAACAAAGCCACAAATGTTCCACTTAACATACACTCAATGGTACACCCATCACAAGACTCAGAGGGAAAATTCAGAAACCACCTTGACAGTAACCTTAAATTCCAAACACATATACAACAAATTTCCAAGAAAATCTCAAAGACAATAGGTATATTATCTAAGATACGCTATTATGTACCACAACCAGCTCTCCTTGCACTATATCATTCACTAATCTACCTTTATCTCACCTATGGAATCTGTGCATGGGGATCAAAAAACATTAAATCACCTTAGACCACTCATAACACACAAAAGGCTGCAGTCAGAATGATAACAAATTCCCACTCTAGATAAACAAACAAACGAACAAATTTTATTTCATTGCATTTGTACATAGATATTTGAAGTTACAATCATAAACTGAAGTGCCAGGAGAGCCCCTGATGCCATGGTGAAGTGCCAGGAGAGCCACTAACATGCCATGGTAGAAGTGCAAAGGGGACCACAACATGCCATGGTGGGCCAAGAGAATACGCCAGGAGAGCCACTGACATGCCATGGTGAAGTGCAAGGAGAGCCACTGATGCCATGGTGAAGTGCAAGGACAGCCACTGACATGCCATGGTGAAGTGCAAGGGGAGTCACTGACATGCCATGGTGAAGTGGCAAGGGAGCCACTAACATGCCATGGGAAGTGCAAGGAGAGTCACAAATGCCATTTAAGTGCAAGGAGAGTCACTGACATGCCATGGTGAAGTGCAAGGAGAGCCACTAACATACCATGGTGAAGTGCAAGGGGAGCCACTAACATGCCATGGTGAAGTGCAAGGAGAGCCACTGACATGCCATGGTGAGTGCAAGGAGAGCCATTGACATGCTGGTGAAGTGGGAAAGGGGACCACTAACACGCCATGGTGAAGTGCAAGGAGAGCCACTAACATGCCATGGTGAAGTGCCAGGAGAGCCACTGATGCCAGGGAAGTGCAAGGAGAGCCACTGATGCCATGGTGAAGTAAGGAGAGCACTAAATGCCATGGTGAAGTGCAAGGAAGCCACTGACATAAATGAAGTAAGGGAGCCACTGACATGCCATGGTGAAGTGCAAGGAGAGCCACTGAAGCATAGTGAAGTGCAAGGAGACCACTGACATGCCATGGTGAAGTGCAAGGGGAGCCACTAACATGCCATGGTGAAGTAAGGAGAGCCACTGACATGCATGTGAAGGCAAAGAGCCACTGACATGCCATGGTGAAGTGCAAAAGAGCCACTGACATGCCATGGTGAAGTGCAAGGAGAGCCACTGACATGCCATGGTGAAGTGCAGGGGAGCCACTGACATGCCAGGGGAAGTGCAAGGAGAGCCACTAACATGCCATGGTGAAGTGCAAGGAAGCCACTAACATGCCATGGTGAAGTGCAGGAGAGTCACTGACATGCCATGGTGAAGTGCAAAGAGAGTCACTGACATGCCATGGTGAAGTGCAAGGAGAGCCACTAACATGCCATGGTGAAGTGCAAGGAGAGTCACTGACATGCAATGGTGAAGTAAGGAGAGTCACTGACATGCCATGGTGAAGTGCAAGGAGAGCCACTAACATGCCATGGTGAAGGCAAGGGGAGCCACTGACATGCCATGGTGAAGTGCAAGGAGAGCCACTGACATGCCATGGTGAAGTGCAAGGGGAAGCCACTACATGCCATGGTGAAGTGCAAGGAGAGCACTGACATGCCATGGTGAAGTGCGGAGAGCCACTACATGCCATGGTGAAGGCAAGGAGAGCCACTGACATGCCATGGTGAAGTGCAAGAGAGCCACTGGGCATGCCCCAAAAAGTGCAAGGAGAGCACTGACATGCTATGGTGAAGTGCAAGGAGACCACTGACATGCCATGGTGAAGTGCAAGGAGAGCACAACATGCCATGTGAAGTGCAAGGAGAGCCACTACATGCCATGGTGAAGTGCAAGGAGAGCCACTGACATGCCATGGTGAAGTGCAAGGAGAGCACTGAAAGCCATGGTGAAGGCAAGGAGAGCCCCTGACATGCCATGGTGAAGTGCAAGGAGGCCACTAACATGCCATGGTGAAGTGCAAGGAGAGCCACTGACATGCCATGGTGAAGTGCAAGGAGAGCACTGACATGCCATGGTGAAGTGCAAGGAGAGTCACCGACATGCCATGGTGAGTGCAAGGGGAGCCACTGACATGCCATGGTGAAGTGCAAGAGGTCACTAACATGCCATGGTGAAGTGCAAGGAGAGCCACTAACATGTAATGGGATGCAAGGAGAGTCACTAAAATGCCATGGTGAAGTGCAAGGAGAGCCACTGACATGCCATGGTGAAGTGCAAGGAGAGTCACTAACATGCCATGGTGAAGTGCAAGGAAGCCACTGACATGCCATGAAGTGCAAGGAGAGCCCCCTGACATGCCATGGTGAAGTGCAAGGGGAGCCACTAACATGCCATAGTGAAGTGCAAGGGGACAACAGCCATGGTGAAGTGCAAGGGGAGCCACTACATGCCATGGTGAAGTGCAAGGAGAGCCACTGACATGCCAGTGAAGTGCAAGGAGAGCCACTGACATGCCATGGTGAAGGCAAAGGAGTCACTAACATGCCATGGTGAAGTGCAAGGAGAGCCACTAAAATGCCATGGTGAAGTGCAAGGAGAGCCACCAACATGCCATGGTGAAGTGCAAGGAGACCCCTGACATGCCATGGTGAAGTGCAAGGAGAGCCACTGACATGCATGGTGAAGTGCAAGGAGAGCCACTAACATGCCATGGTGAAGTGCAAGGACAGCCACCGACATGCCATGGTGAAGTGCAAGGAGAGCCACCCACATGCCATGGTAGGCAAGGAGAGCCACTGACATGCCATGGTGAAGTGCAAGGAGCCCCTAACATGCCATGGTGAAGTGCAAGGAGAGCCACTACATGCCATGGTGAAGTGCAAGGAAGCCACTGACATGCCATGGTGAAGTGCAAGGACAGCACTGACATGCCATGGTGAAGTGCAAGGAGAGCCACCCGACATGCCATGTGAAATGCAAGGAGAGCCACTGACATGCCATGGTGAAGTGCAAGGAGAGTCACTGACATGCCATGGTGAAGTGAAGGGGAGCCACTGACATGCCATGGTGAAGTGCAAGGAGAGCCACTGACTGCCATGTGAAGTGCAAGGAGAGCCCCTAACATGCCATGGTGAAGTGCAAGGAGAGCCACTAACATGCCATGGTGAAGTGCAAGGAGAGTCACTGACATGCCATGGTGAAGTGCAAGGACAGCCACTAACATACCATGGTGAAGTGCAAGGGGAGCCACTAAAATGCCATGGTGAAGTGCAAGAGAGTCACTGACATGCCAGTGAAGTAAGGAGAGTCACTGACATGCCATGGTGAAGTGCAAGGAGAGTCACTAATGCCATGGTGAAGGCAAAGAGAGCCACCTGACATGCCATGGTGAAGTGCCAGGAGAGCCACCCGATGCCATGGCATTAGGGCAGCTAACCCCAAAGACTTATGCAGTGAATAATAGAGAAATTGATTGAGTTTATTCTAGTATATATTTGTTAAAGTAAAAATATGATGATATTACATTGTAAAAAAATTGAGATTATCTTAAGGAAAATAATATTACATTTTTGACATTAATTTATAGAATGAGTATTTAGTTTAGGTGGTAGGTGGTGACATAATAGTAACATATTAGTAAAATTGAAATTATCTTATACCTGGAGTTTACATGAGAGAATTCCAGGGGTCAACGCCCTGGGCCCGGTCTCGGACCAGGCCTTATTTGATTAATAATGTGACCAGGCCTCATGTTGGACCGGAGCCGATCAACCAGGCTGTTACTGCTGGCCGCACGCAATCCAACGTACGAACCACAGCCTGCTGGTCAGGTACTGACTTGAGGTGCCTGCCCAGTGCCTGTCCAGTGCCTGCTTGAAGACAGCCAGGGGTTTGTTGGTAATCCCCTGATGTATGCTGGGAGGCAGTTGAACAATCTTGGGCCCCTGACACTTATTGTGTTGCCCCTCAACGCTAGTGGCCCCCCTGCTCTCTTTGGGGGGATGTTACATCGCCTGCCGAGTCTTTTGCTTTCGTAGGGAGTGATTTTTGTGTGCAAGTTTGGTACTAAGCCCTCGAGAATTTTCATGTGTATATAACAAGTATCCTGGGTGTTAGTCGACTGGTGGAGTCGCACCCCAGGACACTGACCTAATCTGCCGAAATGCTCAGCATAAAAAGGGGACTTTCTATATGTAGTATGTCACTGATGTCAGCTAGGCCTTGTATACCATGTACATGTACTTGTAGTAAATAAAGATATTATTATTATTATATTATTATTATTATTATTATTATTATTATTATTATTATCTCTCCCGCCTGCGTTCTAGGGAGTACAGGTTTAGGAATTTCAAGCGTTCCCAGTAATTGAGGGGTTTATCGCAGTTATGCGTGCCGTGAAGGTTCTCTGCATATTTCAAGGTCAGCAATTTCACCTGCCTTGAAAGGTGCAGGGGCAGCAATATTCCAGCCTAGATAGAACAAGCGACCTGAAAGTGTAAACATGGGCTTTGCATCCTTGTTTTAAAGGGTTTCCCATTATCCATCCTGTCATTTTTCTAGCAGATGCGATTGCTACGGTGTTATGGTCCTGAATGTGAGATCCCTGACATGATCACTCCCAGGTCTTGACATTAGTTTTTCGCTCTGACATGATCTATTGTGTGGGTTTAATTAGTTTTTTACTCGATGAATTTTAATTTCACGTTTCCGTATCTGAGTAATTGAAATTTCTCATCATTGAACTTCATATTGTTTTTCTGCAGCCCATTTAAAGATTTGGGTTTTAAATGTCTGCTTGGAGTTTTTGAGTGTCTTCAACGGTGGACATTTCATACAATTCGGGTGTCATCTGAAAAGGGAAGACACGGCACTTTTTAAATATCCCTGTCAATGCCCGATATGGGGATGGGGAAAAGGATGGGAGCAAGTCTGTGCCTTGTGGAACGGGATTTTTACATTAGCTGCCTCAGACTTTACTCTGTTGACTACTACTCTTTGTGTTCTACTTGGGGGGAAAATTATAGATCCATCCCCAAATTTTTTCCCTTTTTTAATTTTTTTTTTCACCATTTTGTGGGAAAATAAATTGACATTTTTTTAAAAAATTTTACAAGGAAAAAAAAATTTAAATTTTTAAGTTTTGGGGGGTTTTTTAGGGGGGTTTTTTGAAAGAGTCTTAAATTTTTTTCAGAAAAAGGTTTTTTTAAATATTTACTGGTAAAAATTTTCCCAGATTCGGGGGCCCTTTGTGCATAAATTTTTTACATAGGTTGATATGGACTCGGGTATTTTAAAATGACCTGTTTCTTGTTTTTGGTCATGGGTCCTATTAAAGTTGGTGGGGAAAATTTTTGAGGGGAGGTTTTATTTGGGTGTAGATTTTTATGTATGTAGTAGGCACAAGAATAGTTGAATGTTCTTTAAGGTGAGTAGTTTGGCTTTTGAATATTGGTAGTATGTTTTCTGATTTGGGGTTTTTTTTTCTTCGGCTGCAACCTTTTTTTTTGGGGTTTAAATGGTCTAAAGGGGATTTAATGTTGTTGATCCCCATGCACAGATTCCCTAGGGGAGATGGGTAGATAAGTGAATGATAAGTGAAAGAGCTGATTGGGCCCTAATAGGTATCTTTGATAATATGCCTACTGTCTTTGAGGGTTTTCTTGGAAATTTTTTGTAAGTGTGTTTGGAATTTAAGGCTACTGTCAAAGGGGGGTTCCTAGGAATTTTCCCCCTGTGAGTTTTTTGATGGGTGAACCATTGAGGTTATGTTAAAGGGGAAAATTTGTGGCTTTGTTTCCAAACTGTATGAAGTAGGTCTTGTCAGTATTGGGGAGTAAGCTTGTTAGTCGTCATCCCTGTTGATATTTTCGTAATTCGGTTAACAGTGTTGGCCAGTATGACTGGATTTTTGAGAGAAGACATATGTTGTGTCATCTGAAAAAAATATGGGTTTGAGTAGTTTGATGCATTCGGGGGTCATTTATGTAAATGAGGAATAGGGTGGCCCCAGGACACTTCCTGAGGGGCCCCAAAATTAATTTTTTTGTGGGGAAAAGGGTTTGCTCCTTTGTGTAACCTATTGGCTTTTTGCTAAGGTAAGACTTTAGGTAGAGGCTTCAATGGATTTGTTGAATAGTGTTGCTATAATTGGTGACAGTACCTGTGAAGTTTTTGTCATAAAAGGTGATAGCTGTTAATGTCTTCTGCCTTGTTTATGGGTGTTGATTATGAGCGAGACAGCATACTCAACCAATATTCAAAAGCCTAAAACTACTCACTATAAAGAACATTCACACTTATTCTTGTGCCTACTATATACATAGAACTCTACACTCCTATATAAACTCTCCGCTCAAAATTCTCCTCACCAACTTTAATAGGACCCATGACCACAACACAAGACACAGATCACTTTTGATGTACCCCGTGTCCATATCAACCTATGTAAAAATTTATGCACATAAAGGGCTCCAGAATCGGGAATTCATTACCAGTAAATACTAAAATAAACTTGTCTGAAAATCAATTCAAGATTTCTTTTCAAAAAACACCTACTCACCCTTAACTAAATACTCATACTGTAAATTACTTTAAAAATGCTCAATGTTATTTCCTATAAGATTATTTTCCTATAAGATAATTTCACTTTTACTATTATGTTACCATCCTACTAAACACTTGTTACAATGTAATATCATCATATTGTAATTTGAACAATCTAATATTTAAATCAAACAAACTCAATCAATTTCTCTAGTATTATGTATATAGTCTATAAGCCATTAGATTGCTGCCCTTAATGCCATGGCATGTTAGTGGCTCCCCTTGCACTTCAGTTTATAATTGTAATTATAAACACTCGATGTAAACTTGCAATGACATAAAAATTTATTCTATTCTATATTATTAATATTATCTGCTTCTCGTTTTCTGTAATAAATATTTTACATTTTAAGAAAACGATTTATGGGGTTACTATGGTAAACCAGGATAACACAAGATCCCCAATGAAAATAATAATAATAATAATAATAATAATAATAATAATAATAATAATAATAATAATAATAATAATAATAATAATAATAATAATAATAATAATAATAATAATAATAATAATAATAATAATAATAATAATAATAATAATATCTTTATTTACTACAAGTACATGTACATGGTATACAGGCCTAGCTGACATCAGTGACATACTACTATAGAAAGTCCCTTGTTATGCTGAGCATACTCAATAAGTAGTTAGACTGTTGGTTTAGTCCTGACTCTTTTTCTTCTACTTGCTTTCCTCTCACCGGCTACTTCTTCTGTCCCCACTTCCCCCCGCCCCTAGTGGGTCCTTACCTGAGAGTCTGAACTAACTAACTAATGCTGAGCATTTCGGCAGATTAGGTCAGTTCCTAGGATGCGACTCACACCAGTCCACTAACACCCAGGGTACCCATTTTACTGATGGGGAACATAGACAACAGGAGTAAAGAAACACGCCTAATGTTTCTGCCCTGGCTGGGAATCGAACCCAGGCCCTCGCCGTGTAAAGCGAGAGCTTTAGCCACCAGACCACCAGAGCCACAAAATACATAAACTCCAGTGGAAATAGAAGAATCCCGATGAAAATACAAGAACTCCAGTAGAAATAACTTTGTCTGATTTGTTCATATTTTTCTTTGTAATTTACAATTAATCGAGAATTGTAATGACCAAGAACTGTATAACACTGGGCCTAAATAAGAAAGGGTAAGATTTTTCGTTTTTTAACCCGGAGGGTTAGCCACCCAGGATAACTCAGGTGAGTTAGCCACCCAGGTGGCCTGGTGGCTTGAGCCTCGCTTCACACACGGAGGGCCGGGTTCGATTCCCGGCGGTGGAAACATTTCGACGTGTTTCCTTACACCTGTCATGTTCACCTAGCAGCAAAGGTACCTGCGTTGTTAGTCGACTGGTGTGGGTCGCATCCTGGGGACAAGATTAGGACCCAATGGAAATAAGACAGACAGTCCTCGATGACGCACTGACTTTCTTGGGTTATCCTGGTGGCTAACCCCCCGGGTTAAAAAAACGAAGAAATCTTATCTTATCTTATCTTATCTTATTCACATGTATTGTCCTTACTGAAACCTGGTTTAAGCGGGATCAATAGATATCTACTGCTACCAGGATCACAGCAATACACAACTGCAGACCACATGTTGGGGAGGTATTGAAACATTACTCTAATGAAATATCCTGTTGTGACACCACTTGCTATAATGATGAATATGGAGAATATATTTTTGCAAATTTTTACGCACAAAACCCAAGACCCCCATAACAATCGGAGCATTTACCGGATGTCCAAAAACATCCCAAATTTTAGTGATCAACTAAAACGCCAATAACAAACAACCAAATGAACAAACACCACCTTATCTTAGCTGGAGACTTCAACATCAACCTTTGGCCAACCAGATGACCAGCCAGTAACCGATTTCATCAACAATATGAACAACACATTTCCCATACCAACAATAACCAAACCAAACCCAGGCTTACTGAGACGAGTGCAACCATAACGACCAATAGGCCCAATATCCTACCCCCCTAAACGGGGATAATAACAGACAGCACCACAGACCACTACCCCACCTTCCTCTTAACAAACATTAGTAAACCACCCCTAGAATACACAAAAGTTTCATTTAGACTCCATGACCAGGCATCAATAAATAACTTCACAGCAGAGCTAGAGACGGTTGACTGGGCTATAGAATTCTTAAACGCCAAGGGTATCGAGATTGGGCAGACAACTTTCCTAATAAATTACATAGACTATACAACAAACATTGTCCTATAAAAATGAAACAAATTACGAATAAACGGCTAGGCTGCCCATCCAACTAACAGCTTACTAAAATCCATTAACAAGAAACATCAATATGGGAAAAACAATATAGATGGGGATTCATACATAAGAGTTTATAAAAACTATTCATCAGTTCTCACCAAACTAATAAAAAAGCAAGCAATTGTACTACTCCAGCAGATTCACTGAAACAAGAGGAGATAAAAAGACCTAGAAAACACTTAAACTCAACGCTGATAAAACCCTTTTAATTATGTTTGGCAACAGAGCAGGTAATCCACAATTAAACATTAAGATCCCAAAACTATCCTTTTTGCTAAACATAATGAGGGCAAATTCCCGAGCCTTCACCTTGACAGCCCGAAATTCAGCACCATATCCAACACATAACAAAGAAAGTGTCCAAACTGTGGGATCCTCTCAAGATACAATCAGCCCTACTCACACTATACTATTCACTCATCTATCCCTACCCATACCATTTGTGCATGGGGATCACAATTTCCCACCTAAAGCCAATAATAACCCAACAAAAAGCCAGTAAGAATTATCAGCAATCCAATGCTAGGGACACCCCCCCACTCTTCAAAGACCTAAACCTACTCACTGTTCAGAACATCCATACTTCTACTCTGCATCTACATTTATAGAACCATAAATTCCAACTTTAACCCTGAGCTAAACACTTTCTTGACGTTGTGACAGAACTATAGACATAATACCAGACATAAACATCTCTTTGACATTCCCCCGTGTCCGACTAAATCTATACAAAATTCAATGTACATAAAAAAGGGGCCCAAAATCTGGAACTCCTGCCTGAAAACTCTAGAACTGCAGACACAACCTCCATTTTCAAAAGCACCGTTAAAAAAAAAATCTTATCTCACTTACGCACTCAACCGGTAGCTAACCATGAAAACTACTTTATCTTGCACATATCCACAACAAAATACCTTATTGATTTTGTGTTTCCCCTTTAAATTTCGCACATGACTAACCAAAATTTAATAAACTATTGCTTCATAATTTTTAATATAAATTTTGCCTAAGACCCCCCAATATAAAACGGTTTTATGCCAATATATCATTTTACCATTAATATATAAACAATTGTTAAATTTTTTAAACTAAGTTAAATTCTTAAATGTTTAAATTTCAGTCCCTCAATTTTGTAAACCTATTAATCACTACAATTACCAAACCCTTACTATATGTATAATCATTGTGTCACTATTGAGTAAGACCTATCATAGACTCCAAAAACCGGGTATACCTGGCATATTATTGGCCATCGAATATCTACTTCTAAAATTATAAT
The DNA here is from genome assembly GCA_009830355.1 of Cherax destructor. Lineage (NCBI taxonomy): Eukaryota > Metazoa > Arthropoda > Malacostraca > Decapoda > Parastacidae > Cherax > Cherax destructor. Next base: position 17,284 of record WNWK01031226.1, read on the forward strand.
AATATAAGTCCCCCAAATTTTGTAATATTACTAGAAAAAAAGATTTTGAATTTGAATTTGTTTGAATGGGTTAAGGCCCAGCTGTGCGGGGCTGCCAAGTGGTCCACCAGATTAACTGGGAAAACACCCAAAATTTTGGGCTAATATCTGGCCAAATCCCGCCAAATCTGGCAAAATTCAGCCCATGTTCGGCTAACATTCACCGATTTGGATTTTGGCCAGATTTGCCCAATATTTCTTCTCAGTTGACGGGTAAAGAGGACCGGTACAGCGACACCTCTGGGGGCCCCTTAATCCTTAACAACAACAAATCCACCGGTATAAAGTGACAAATTTCCTACGTTCTCTGGGACGCTCGTCCTCATCTACGCCCCCCGGGGCACTCACAGGGGGGGCACCTGGTCATCGGCTTACTTTTAGTCGCTATTTTTCGCCTGGGGTAATTTAACGGTTTGGGGGGAAACCGGTTACTGACTCAGGTGGGGGGGGTGGGGGGCCCGATCTGGGGCTTCAAGGGGGGCCACCGGACCTAATGGCTTTCAAGTTTCTATCTCTATTTCCAAAAGGGAACTTTTGTTCCTTTTTTTTTTATGGCCCAGCCTTGGGCAACACATTTACCCGTACCATCGAGAAGCCGGGGTCATGGCTTAGGCTGTCATGGGCCTGATAACCCAAACAAAAAAGAAGAAAGACGAAGTGGGAAAAAACCTGAAGGAGAGGAAGAAATCCCGAAGGAGAGGAAGAAATCTTGAAGGAGAGGAAGAAATCCCGAAAGGGAAGAAATCTTGAAGGGGAAAGAAATTTAAGGAGAGGAAGAAATCCTGAAGGAGAGGAAGAAACCTGAAGGAGAGGAAAAATCTTGAAGGAGGGAAGAAATCCTGAAGAGAGGAAAAAACCTGAAAAAGAGGAAGAAATCCCAAAGGAGAGGAAGAAATCCTGAAGGGAGGGAAATCCTAAAAGGGGAAAGGGAAAAAACTGAAAGAGAGGAAGAAACTAAAGGGGAAAGGGAAACAAAGAGGAAAAAACCCGAAGGAGAGGAAGAAACCTTGGGGGGAGGAAGAAACCCGGGGAGGAAGAAACCTGAAGGAGAGGAAGAAACCTGGAGAGGAAGAAATCCTGAAGGAAGGAAGAAATCCTAGGAGAGGAAGAAATCCCAAAAGGGGAGGAAGAAACCTGAAAAAAAGGAAGAAACCTAAAAGGGGAGGAAGAAATCCTGAAGGAGGAAGAAATCCTGAAGGAGAGGAAGAAACCTGAAGGAGAGGAAGAAATCCCCGAAGGAGAGGAAGAAACCTGAAGGAGAAGAAGAAATCCTGAAGGAGAGGAAGAAACCCTGAAGGAGAGGAAGAAACCGAAGGAGGGAAACCCGAAGGAGAGGAAGAAATCCTGAAGGAGAGGAAGAAACCTGAAGGAGAGGAAGAAATCCTGAAAGACAGGAAGAAACCTAAAGGGAGGGAAGAAATCCTAAAGGAGAGGAAGAAATTTGAAAGAGGGAAGAAACCTAAAAGGAGAGGAAGAAACCCTAAAGGATGAACAGACGAAAAGGGTGGGGCCCACCGTGCTGGTGGGGGGGAGTACCTGCCCCCCACAACAACAGCCGGAGGAAAAGTACGAGAGAGTCGCTGACTTTATTCGGGCCCCCTGGGGTTTAGCGCTTGGGTTAGGATATACGGGACCGTGTCGGGGGTGTCACCACCTCCCAAGGTGCGGGGGGGGGTTCCCCCCCAGGGGTTTTAGTGTTTCCCCATTGATTAAATATTGATAAAAATAAAATTTTATATTAATATTATTTATTATTATTATTATTATTATTATTATTATTTTTAAATTTTTATCATTATTAATAAATTAAATACAGGGCCCCTCGGTTAACGAATCCCCCGAAATGGGCAATTATCAAGTAAAATTTTTGAAGTTCTGGGGAAAGGTATTTTGGGGTCTGAAATAGACAACCTCAAAATTTTTTCCTTAAGGGAGAAAATTGCCGAATCCCGAGCAGCTTCAGGGGAAAGTTTTTACAAACCGGGGGTCCACTGAAAATATTTTTTTTTTTTCTTCTTATTATTTTTTATTATTGAATTTATTTTTTTGAATTAATTAATAATTATTATTATTTTTAAACATTATTATTATTAATTATTTTTAAATTTTTATTATTATTATTATTACATTATTATTATTATTATTATTATTATTATTATTATTATTATTATTATTAATTATTATTATTATTATTATTATTATTATTACATTATTATTATACATGTATTATTGTTACATTATTATTATGTATAATTATTATTATTACATTATTATTATTAGTAGTATTTAAGTTTATTATTATTATTGTGCTAAATATATTATTTTTTTTTTTATCAATAATCCCAATTACGATGATCTGATTTATGAACAAGTACAAAAAACACCCCGTTCGAAAGCCCGGCGAATAGAGTCCCGGGAAGAAGTGTTTTCATTGGAAATGCATGAAAAGGGCTGTAGAATGTTGTATGGGGCCTGCCTGGCGGAATGCTTCCGCTAATGAAAAAAATTTAGATACACTGTTGCAGGGAACATTTGTCCGGCCAAAATTTTAACGTCGTATCTGAATTCTGTCACGCAGGAGTCCATTACAGTGGACCCCAAATTTCGTAATTAATCCGTCAAGCTAGTATTAAATTTTTTTAAAATTCGAACCATTTTTTCCCATAAGAAATAATGTAAATAAAATTTAATCCTTTCCCAAAAAAAATATTCACATACTAAATTAAAAAAATAAATATATAAAATTTTATTTACCTTTATTGAAGAGTTGCAGGCATCTGAAGGGTGAGTTGTAAAAGGGGGGGGGGGAGTTGGGTTAAGGAAACCCCCCTCCAAAGGACCAGGTGTAAAAGCCCTTTTGGGGTTATTTCCCCTTCTTGGTCAATGCCACTAGGACCAGCTTGAGAGTCACCAGACCCCTGCCTGGTGGAACTTCCAGAGCCCTTTGTTTCTGGCGACCCTTAAACACTTTCCTGAAGTCCCACATGGCTCTGCCCTAAGTGGCTGCACAGAAGGCTCATTTCCTTGCTCAGGGTGGTGTCTTTCAACAAATGTCTGCAACTCATTCCATTTTGTACACATCTCCTTAAGCACTGAAGAGGGCACTCCTTCTGTCTCTCACCCTCCTCCTTTGAAGCAATAACCTCAGCTGTGGTCTTTGCTGTTGATGGCTCACCTCCAACCCCAGGTTGTTCCCCAATGCCACAATAGAGCCCAAACGGACGGGGTGGGGTAAGGTCAAGGTCAGCCTCAAATCCTTAAAACCCCTCTGTTCCCCCTGGAAATGGTTCCAAGCAGAGTTAAAAGTCCTGGAAGTCACCCCCCCAAGCCTTACCTATGGCATGCTTCACAATGTTGAAGTGATCCCAGAACTCTCTTAGGGTCAACTCAGTGCCCGGGGGTCACTTCAAACCCTTTTCAAACAGTGCTTTGGTGTACAGTTTCTTGAAGTTGAAATACCTTGGGTCCATGGGCTGGAGGAGGGGAGGGTTTTGGGGAGGCAAGAACTTCACTCTGATGAAATTTAAAACTTGTCAGACAAACACTCTTGAAGTTGTGAGGGTAAGGACATTGTCCAGTATCAGGAGGCACTTGGTGGAAATTTTTTTCCAAAAGGGGTTTTCTTACAGTAGGGCTCCCCAATAACCTTTCCCCTTGAAAATCTCCGTAGTGACCCATGCCTTGGTGTTAGCCTTCCAATGCACACAAAATTATTTTGTCAACACTGTGATTCTTGGGGTCTGGAATTTTCATAGTGATACCCAGAAAAGAAATTTTTAAAATCCCCACTAGCATTAGAACAAAACATGAAGTTAGCCTGCTTTCATGGTTTTGGTCCGGGCGGGCCTTTCCCCCTAGTTGTAGGTCCTGTTGGGCATTTTCTTCCAAAACAGGCCTGTTTCACCCAATTAAACACTTGTTGGGGGGAATTGTTCAGCCTCCCAACCCCTGGGAAATTTCCTTTAAAATTTTTTTGCTGCGTTTGTCAGCTGGCTGCCCACCATGCCTCCCCAAAACTGTGTATGCCACTCGTTTTTTAAACCCAAACCAGCCTTTGCTGGAAAATCCCCTTTCCTCACCATGGTTGCAGGCATTGTCTTGACAAAATTGGGGCAACTTCCTTGCCTTTTTTCAAATTATCGCCATGGAAACACTATCACCCGCCTGTTTTTCATGGATCCACAAAAACAACTTCTCAACCTCATCCACTGTTTTCATCTATTTTTCGTTTAAAATATCAACCCTTTTTAAATTAGCTTCCTTTATCTCATTTCCTTTTTCCAGATAGAGCTGATAGTAGAAGGGGTTTTTTTAATCCCGGCAAAATCATCAACGCCCCTCTATTTTTTTATAACTCCTTTTTTTAGTTCGATTGCCTCACTTTCTTTCCACAGGGGTGCCACTAGGGCTTGACCCATGTGACTTTTTTCCCAAATGACAATCACAAAGCACCAAAAAAAACACCAAATGTAGTGTGAATGTTTGAAAGAGCGCGCTAAATTTCTCTCAATGGTAAACAACGCTCACTGGCGCTCCTGCCTCCGCAGGCGGGGGGGGACAGGGCTTACGTTCGAAAAACACGGGTTTTTTATTCCGAAAAAAAGCTTAAAACACGATGTTTACGAAGAACCTGAAAATCGGGGTCCACTGTATTTGAGGTTATACTGTAATTTTTTAAAAATTTATCTGTAATTCCAGATGAAACCATTTAACAAGAATCGTCGACTACAAACACAAAAAGAGAATTTTTTATTGTGTAAAATTCAAATTTTATTATTTGTATATCAAATTTTTTACAGTGGACCCCAAATATTTAAAAAATTCTTCCCGAATCCTGTCATGCCATTACCAAAAAGAATTTACTCCTTAATTAAAAATAATGTCATTAGGTTAGTCTATTTCAGACCCCCAAAAATCACTTCCCCAAAAACTTAAAAATTTTTTACATAATTGAGATTTCCGGGTCAACTTGGGGGTCCCAATTGTTTGTAAGTCGAGACCTTATTGTATTATTTCTGTACTTCTGTCATTTTCGTCCCCGAATAGAAGGGGTTTTAAAATTAGAGGCCTTTTTAAAAAAATTTTTGGCAATTTGTAAATTTAAATTGATGGAGACAGTTCATAAATTAAGATCTTTATAATACAATTAATTTCTAAGTTAAAATTGTTAAAAAAAAAATTTGTTGAGAAAATCGTAAAACAGTTTATTTGTAAATAAAAAATTTTTGGGAAAATACATATTTTGTGGCATCTAAGATGCTATTTTTTCCAAAAAAAGTCTTGAAAAAATTTCCCATCTCAGAGGCCAAGACCACTTATCTTTTTTTTAAAATTTAGTCAGTCAGAATTGGGTGGCCGCCCCCGACATCAGGCGTCTTGTTACCAGAAAATACAGGAATCCATTTTTAATTAAAAATTTTTGGGCCCAAAATTTTATTAATAAATTAAAATTGTCGGGAAAGCTGTTTGTAAATTAAATATATTGTAATGTTTGTAAATTAAATTTCAGTGATACAATTCGTTTAAATTAAATTTA
>WNWK01031227.1:0-22858 GCA_009830355.1 Cherax destructor
ATTATTCTCACGTTTAAGCTTTCTTACTCTGTATAGGAGGTTCTGACGTTTTTTGTGAGGCACTCGTTTACATAGAGATCTTTTTCGCATTAATTGATGTTTTAATAAGATCTGTTTTACTGTCTATCGTGTGAAATCTAAGCATAACACTCTTTTTCTACCTTGTGTGCCAAGTAATCGTGATTCTGTTATTTCCGATGCTGGTACTACTAAATTTAAGTGGTCTTTTATGGTCTGAAGAGCAGCATCTTTGCAGTTGGTATGGTTTATGCCACTTGGAAAGAGTGCACTGCTAATTATTACCGCGCTGGATAACTTATCTTGCTCATTTTTATCTTCTTGGTTAGAAAAATAGTCGGTCAGCTGGGTATCCATGTTGGTTTTCCAGTTCTTGACAGCATCTTCAACCTTCGTGTTTAGGGATGTTATTTGGTCTGTATGGCTGGCTATGACTGATTGGAGGGTCTTTCCAAAATCAGCCATTCCAGCTGATGTAAACTTCTGCTCAAAGCTTAGGATCTTGCTTTCTAGGTGGGCTAACTTTGTTTCATGCTTAGATAGTGTTGTACGAAGATTCATGTTTTCCTCAGTTAAGGTGGTGATGTATGACTTAAGAGTGACAGGATCATTTGTCATACCTGAGATCAATTCATCACATAAACAAACCGTTAGTTACTCAGAAAACTCGAGAGATAGAACTAAAGCACCCCCTGCTAGGATCGGCACCTATTATGCCCAAGACAGGTCCTCAACCAAGGGGGAAACCACTAAGACATGTGTGTTCTGCGAAGGTGAACACACTAGCACGAGTTGCTCTCGGTATGCAACACTGAGCAGTAGGCGGCAGAGACTAAAGGAGTTGCAGCTATGCTTAAGGTGTTGTGGAAGACATGAGGCAGAAGATTGCCGGTCACATCTTTCAGAGTGCTATAATTGCCGGAAAGGTAAGCACCATACTGCACTATGTCACAACAATTTAAGGGAACCCCAGGCTAGTAGGGACGTTTCTCCAGTAGAGATAGAAGGCGAGCCCGAGCCTGAAGTGGTAGCCAGCGTGATTAGTATGGGCAAAGTCTCTAATCTGAGTGAGAAGCACAGAGCTGCTGCCCTACCTACAGTCATGGCAGGGGTTGTGAACGGGAACAGAACCGAAACAACCCGATTATTCTTCGACTCAGGGGCACAAGTGTCCATGATAACAGAGAAGTTGGTGGCTAGGTTAAAGTTGAAGGCCACCGACAAATTTAATGCGACATTGGGAGGTGCTATAAGTCAGGGCCCACCCAAGTCTTATGATGTTGTGGATGTCACTGTTAAACTGGGTGGACATCGCAGAAATATTACAGCTCTGGTAGTAAATACGTTACCTGCGGCTATTACGACCAGAGGTCTTGCAGCAGCAACCAAGCGATTGAAAGACCTTGGTGTGAAGCTGGCAGACCAGGACATTACCACTGACACAGTCAGAAATGTAGGTATCCTGGTGGGAGCCAACTATCTTGATGACTTCCTGTCCACACGACGGACTGTTAAGGAAGGAATTGGTTTATACAGATCCCCAGTAGGATATATCATAGGTGGCAGAATTCCTAATGAATTCCCTGCAACGCCAGGGAGGGGGGAAGCTGACACCAAGATAGCTGGGGGAGTAGTGATAATGAATGTTAGTGTACACGACGAACCGCCAGGTAAGCGAAACCAAGTAGGAAGTGACGAACACTTAGCCACCTTGGGGAGACGCTTTTACGGGGTACCTAAAGAGGGAGATAGCTTGTCATTAAACCCAGGGAACCTCGTATCAGTGGGAAGAAGGGCTACCGGGGTATATAGGCCACTGGGTGGGAAAGTACGAAGCTGCTCAGACAAGGCTAGACATGTGAAAGTCATTAAAGTTAAAGGGAAGGGTGTTAAGATCACCGGAACCCATAAGTTTACACCCCCAGCAATCCACACGGCGGAAACTGGACAGTCGGAGTTAAACCAGAGTCTGCTCGACGAGAGTGGCCGGACAGCACTCGTGTCCAGGGCCCGCTGGCTGTAAGGGCTTGCGGAAGGTGAACTTGATGTAGACTCACCTTTACCTTCGCTGGCGGGAGGATGTGGAAACATTTTTAGTCACTAAAAGTTCCACAGGGTAAGGGAGCCGTTAGGAACCTTACACACCGTGGATCGGCCCTCGGAGTTTATAAACCCACACTCCCAACCAAAACAACTACACACTCCAGCTTTTGAAGGTGACTATTGTGTATATTTTAATTGATAGATTTATCCACCTAGGAACACCTAGGCAAGTTTGTACAGATAGAAACTAATAGTAAGATTATTAAGGCAACGTTAGGCATTAATACTGTAGCTCTAGCACCCTAATATAGGTAGTTATAGGCCTGAATAGGCAAGCATTAGGTTATGTTAGCTAGAGACAACTGGCAGCCCACACGAATCTAGGCAGTGTGGTGGTCAGAAATTGTGACCTACGTTCTTCCCAGACCAGACTCCACACGAGCAAGACGTGCTGAGATTAGACAGCACCCCCCACGTGACCCAACATCTGTCCTGGGGCCACGGAGGAGATCCCGAAGTACCGTGGACATCTGCCTCCATCCAGACCCTGTCACAGTAAGACTAGGCTTTCTTTCTCTCAGTATCTGGCCAGTTTTCTGGGGGAAACGTTAGTGAGTTATCTGTGGGTCTTAGGCGGACGGACGACTATGTGTTGGTATGTACCAGCGTCGTCTCTTAAGTTCAAGTCTGGAAGCTAGTGTTACTTACTGTATATTGCTCAAGGGCTTCCCAAGGAACCAGGGAACTCTGAGGTGCAGACAGGACACTAATTACACCATCTTTTGCAGACAAAGTTTCTCCACTGCACATGGTGTTAGGAGGGGTTATATATAAGGAAGACCAGGACACATAGCCACCCTTTTTTCCAAGTAAGTAATCTCCCTTCTAGTATTGTGTAGGCAGTGTGGGGTTCCCCTTACTGCAATCAGCTAGAAATTTGTACCATAGCCACTTGTAAGTCTGAGAGAAGTGTCTCAGAGTGTCGGTGTCAACAGTACTTGCCCAGAGTGCAACTTACAAGAGGCCAATCCAAACAAGTTTCTACACTCGTGGGCAGGGCCCGCCGTAAGGGCTTGCGGAAGGTGAACTTGATGTAGACTTATCGTCTACCTTCGCCGGCGGGAGGATGTGGAAACTTTTGAGTCACGCAAGTTCCACAGGGTAAGTGAGCCGTTAGGAGCCTTAAACATACCATGGATCGGCCCTCGGAGTTCATGAACCCACACACCCAACCAAAACAAAACATACCCATTCAAGTTGACGAAGGTAACAATTGTGTACATTTTAATTGATAGATTTATTCACCTAGGAACACCTAGGCAAGTTTGTACAGTTAGAAACTAATATTAGGATTATTAAGGCAATGTTAGATATTAATAATGTAGTTTAGCACCTTAATATAGGTAGATATAAACCCAAATAGACGAACCTTGGGATAGGTTAGCTAACGAGAATTGGCAGCCCACACTTGAATCTAGGCAGTGTGGGACTCACAACGCTTGACCTGCGTTCTTACCAGACTGGACATCATCCAGAGAACACGTGCTGTGAACAAGCAGCACCTCCCACGTGACTCAACATCTGTTCTGGGGCACCGGAGGAGAGGTCCCGAAGTACCGCGGATATCTCTCTCCATCCAGACCTATTGCAGTAAGACTAGACTTTCTTTCTCTCAGTATCTGGCCAGTTTTCTGGGGAAAACGTTAGTGAGTTATCTGTGGGTCTTAAACAGACGGACGCTTTTGTATTGGTATGTACCAGCGTCGTCTCTTAAGTTCAAGTCTGGAAGCTAGTGTCTCTTACTGTTTATATATTGCTTGGAGGATATACCCTAGGGCTGGGGATTCTAAGTTAATACAAGACACTAATACCACTCAATTTGCAGATAAAGAATCTTCCCACGCACGTGGTGTTTGGAGGGGGTTTATAGCTTAGGAAGTCCAGGATACATTATTATATACACATGGAAAATTCTCGAGGGCTTAGTACCAAACTTGCACACAAAAATCACTCCCTACGAAAGCAAAAGACTCGGCAGGCGATGTAACATCCCCCCAATGAAGATCAGGGGTGCCACTAGCACGTTGAGGGACAACACAATAAGTGTCAGGGGCCCAAGATTGTTCAACTGCCTCCCAGCATACATCAGGGGGATTACCAACAAACCCCTGGCTGTCTTCAAGCAGGCACTGGACAGGCACCTAAAGTCGGTACCTGACCAGCCGGGCTGTGGTTCGTACGTTGGACTGCGTGCGACCAGCAGTAACAGCCTGGTTGATCAGGTCTGGTCCAACAGAAGGCCTGGTCACGGACCGGGCCGCGGGGGCGTTGACCCCTGGAATTCTCTCCAGGTAGACTCCAGGTAGACACATAGCCACTACATCAAGTAAGTTGTTCCCTTTCAGTTTCGTGTAAGCAGTGTGGAATCCCTTTACTGCAGTTAGCTAGAAATTTGTCCCATAGCCACTTGTAAGTTTGAGAGAAGTGTCGTCTCAGAGTGTCGGTGTCAACAGTGCTTGCTCTAAGTGCAGCTTACAAGGAGGCAGTCCCAAAACAAGTTTCTACAGGTAGTTTCAAATTTAGGTTGGATAAATTCATGAGTGAGAGGGGTTGGATTTGAGTGGGACTTGCACATAAGTAAATAGAATTATCAAAGCTTATTTCTTGGGTAGGATTGAAAATTGAGATGAGCAAAATATTCTGTTAGTGGGATGGATTGTGAAGGACCTGCCTAGTATGGGCCAACAGGCCTGCTGCAGTGTTCCTCATTCTTATGTATCAACCAGAGAGGCCATTGGTGGTATCTCACTGTGTCATGTGCGGGGTTTTTGTCAATGCAAATCGGGAGGGGACAGGTGGGGAAGGGGAGGTTGATTGGTGGCAGTAAGGTGCTGCGGTTTGTTTATAGTATGTCTTAAATTGTTGAACCAGTTGTAATGTGAGGTGGTACACACTAAGGTTTTTTTAGCGTCTGGGGAGGGGGGGTCATGTTAGTTTTTGTCGCCCCGCAATGATGTACTCGGTGGTGTGTTTAAGTAGTGTAGGATGAAAAATCTCGTTATGTTGTGAAATGTTCCATGTATTACATAATGTAATAGATAGTTTTAAATAAAAATATAAAAAAAAATTGCCCGAAATGCTCAGCATAACAAGGGGCTTCCTATATATTACTATTATAATAAAAAAGAAGCGCTAAACCACAGGGGTTATACAACGGCTTGCTATATAGTAGTATGTCATTGACATCATCTAGGCATTATTTGACTTTTTTGGGGTTATCTTAGATAATATACACATATGCTGCTATGTATGATAATTTATGTACCTGTATTTATGTATACCTGTACCTGAATAAACTTACTTATTTGTTTGTTTGTAGAAGTATTTAAAAATGAGGTGGTGGATGAGTACAGTCAAGCGAGGGCTGGGAAAGGGGCGTCAGTTAGTCAGTCAGCTGTTGCTGAGGGAGGTGGTAGTACATTCGTCTCTTCCTTAGTACTTTCCAAGTCTTCCATCATGGTAGTCCCGGAAAACCTCGCCAAAGTGTTTAAGTAAGTTCAGCACTCTGGTGAAAGTCGCTTTTTGAGGAATTATAGGGATATCCTAGGTTAAGTCATCACAAAATGTCACTTTTGTGTATTCATCATAATTATAGCAGCAAATAGGTACCTGGGTGTTAGTCGACTGGTGTGGGGTCGCATCCTGGGGGACTAGATTGAGGACCCCAATGGAAATAAGACAGTCCTCGATGACGCACTGACTTTCTTGGGTTATCCTGGGTGGCTAACCCTCCGGGGTTAAAAATCCGAACGAAATCTTAATCTCTTACGTAGAGTGTTTGTATTTGTTAATTTAAGCATAGTTTAGTTACATGCATTGTGATGTCTGTGCAAACTGATTTAACTCGAGCAAATAGACATTTGGAAGAAGACGCAGATGCGGTATAATACGATTTTTTATTGACGACGTTTCGCGCTTGCAGTGGGATTTTTCAAGTCAAAAAGCTCACTGCGTGGGCGAAACGTCAGTAAAGAATCAGAATATTACATTTGTGTGTTTCCATTGTGTTGATATTTTATACCATTTCTTCAAAGTAGATTTATTCAATGTCCAAACGAGTTGGTGTTGACCTTGATTATTACTGACTGAACCGGTGTTGATGACTCGGATTTTAACCTGTTTAAGTAGTGGAAAGTGACACACATGCACAGATACTTATAATAAGGAAACTTTATACCACGAGCCATGTCTTTTAAGATTGAAGAAGCCACTGTGGTGAAATGTTAAGTTGATTCAGGTTCTTTATTTAAGATAACCCAATGAAGTCAGTGACTTATATCCATTGAGGACTTCGTACTACATGCAATTATGTAAATTGTAATTATTAACAAAGAAAGCGATATAAAAGGGAGATAATTATTTACTTTAGCTTCTGTAACATGTGCTATGTAAATTTCAACTTGAAGTGGGTTGTGCAATGAAGATACTTATATTTTGTATGTATGGGAAGAAAAAACTAATCTTATAAAAAACCTAATTTAGCTAAACTAGATTTTGAATTAAATACTAGGTTAGTTTAGGTTATTCATTTGGTTACCAAAAAAAAATTCCAAGGACTAAAATGTAATTGTCTTCATTGCTCAAGTTATTATAGAATTTACATAAATAACAGAGCAGTTAAAAGTTTAAAACCCAAAAATCTCTTATTAACTTGTGCACAAAAAATGGTTTATTGCAAAACCCACTTATTATATTCTGTGAACCATAAATTATCACCTAGTTGTAATGGCCAACTCTAGTAAATATTTCCCAAACTGAGTACATATCACTTCCATGAAAATCAGTTGCATGAATATTACAAATACATAGGGTTTTTTTCATATTACTATTTTATCACCAATAAAAAAAATAATCAAATTAATATATAAAAACTTTTTTTAACTACTAAGTTTAAAATTTTTCTCTTCTTGGCTATAAAACCTACACGTTTCCATTTAATACGATTACTTTGCCTTAAACTACTTAAAACACACATCCCCTGAGCATGCAAAATATTCTCAATGTGGCCCGATGTTCGGGGCATCCAGGTCCCATTAATAGACTGGTTTAAAATAGTCTTTTCTTTAATTTTTTTTAGTTGGTCTTAAATTATTTTGCATCATTATACTAAAATTCAAAACTGACATTCTTGACTATATAATTGCAAAATTTTTATCACTAAAATTTTTGGTACTGGCTACTGTTTTCAGTCGAAAACATTGCAAGATTTGTAGGTCCTTAATGTGAAATTGTATACAACCATTATGATTTCAAGTAAACTCTACTGAACTAACTTTCATATGATGCTACTGAAACTGGCAATGTTAATAGAATCTTAAGAGCTGTGGCCAAGGTCTTGTATTCCTCCAGTCCTGATGATGAAATGTCCTTTAACAGCACCTTTTGGAGATAAAGCCAGTTTTTCTTTCTGCTTTACCCATTTGAGATGAACTGGAACTGTATGCCCTTGTAGGCATACAGTTCCAGTTCATTCAGACCCACTGAATACTGTTTTGATCAGTCAATTCATGTTGAAAATACGGAGGAAAATATGACAAAACCCAAGATTTCCAGGAACTGAATAATTTCTAAACAGGACCAAATTTTGCCAAATACTACTTCAACAGAGCTGGATAATTTCCAGGATTGTTATCACTAGAAAGAGACTTTGAGTGACTTGTGCAGCAGAATTTGCCTTTTCAGAGTCTCTACTGTCCCAAGGACTTGTGAATAAAATATTTATTAGCAAAAGAATGCAGACACTATACAGATGCAAGTGCACCTTTTGGTATTAGGTAAACAACAGTAAGCCTATTAATGTTTACTGTTAATGCTCAGCAGTTAAAAGATTATGTACCAGATATTTTGCATCATACAGTATACCATGCCCCGATGGCATGGTGGCTAGCACTCTTACTTCACGCACAGAGGGCCCGGGTTCAATTCCCGGCTGGGCCGAAACATTTCGAAGTGTTTCGTTACACACACACATACACACATACATACAACAGGCCTAGTGTCTAATCGACATGTGCCTAGAACAAAATGGTAACTAACCATACACATACAGTGGACCCTCGCTATTCGAACACTCCAAAACTCACCCTTTTATGTAAGTTTATTATTGTAAGTACTTTTAGAAGTGTATTTTTAGGGGTCTGAAATGGACTAATCTAATTTACATCATTCCTTATGGGAATAAATTCGTTTGGTAACAGCACTTGAACAGCATTCTGGAATGAAGAATGTTCGAATAACGAGGGTCCACTGTACTAGTACAGTGGCATATTACACTGTACTAGTACAGTGGACCCCCGGTTAACGGCCTGTTCCAAACACTAACAATTATGTAAGTGTATTTTTGTAAGTGCTTTTGTAAGTGTATGTTTGGGGGTCCAAAAGGACTAATCTAATTTACATTATTCCTTATGTTAATAAATTCGTTCGGTAACGGCACTTGAACAGCATTCTGGAACGAATTATGGCCGTTAACTGGGGTGTCCACTGTACTTTGGTAATCAATACTTTGTGAACCCATCTTTGGCTCTGACAACTCCTGTGACTTTTAATGTTTGTTCACAGGGAAACTATTTGGCTTAATGTTTGTGGACTATTTTACTTTTGAGTACATATCGCAAATTTTACTTTTATTTTTGGATTAGGGTCTAGTAATTTTAAAGGGCAATAAAGAATGTTGATTGAGTTTATACTCCCTTAACTATTTGGCAGTAGACTTGGAAATGACCAGTTATGTTTTGCAGTGTATTGTTCCTTTACCCCAAAGCAAAACAGATGTGTTTTCATGTGTCTGGGCATTTTTTAATTTCTGGATGTTCTGCTGGTCTGATTGTCCATAAAGATTAATTTTGTTTCAAAAAGCATTTAATTGAATAGGACTATTTTCTGGGGTTTGATTTTTTTAACTATTACAAACCAGCTTTAAATCTACTGCAAAAAAGGGAGACATTAAATATTTATTAGTTTTAAATTTCTCATGATTCATTATTTTTACACAGTGTATCAGTTCCAAAATAACTTGAAATACTATTGCAGGTATGTTGATGACAACAAGGCTCGCTTCATCGATGTGCTTAGAGAAGCTGTTGCCATAAAATCTGTGTCGGCCTGGCCAGAATCTCGGGGAGAGATCAAGAAGCAGATGGAATGGGCCAAGTCCAAGTTAGAAGCCCTTGGTGCAAAATGTGAGCTGCATGATATTGGCCTCCAGGTACTGCTTTGCTTAAAAACATGTTACTTCTGGATATGCATATTACACTTTACCTCTTCACTGATCCTGCTGGTTTTGGTTGCCTTGGTCAACTGCTGTTTTGTTCCACATTTGTTAGTCTCCCTTTTTTCCTTTTTGGATATCATTTACATTTCATTGTCATTCATTCTTTATGCTCTTTTGCATAGCTCAAGGAGGTACCCTGTAGCTCAAGTGACAGAGCATTTGGTTCTCGGGACCCAGGCTAAATTCTGGACTGGGCGAGACATTTGGGAAAGTCTCCTAATACATGTTGCCCTTTACCTACATACTTTGGAGTTAGCTGGTTGCTGAGCTGCAGCCTGGAGAGGATCTAAAGAAGACTAGTGGAAATGAGCCATTTCTAAGGCTATTAAATTACAAATTTAACTTTATACAGTTCTGTATGCATTTGTCATGTCTAAACCTAATGTAAATACATTATGGCATGGTTCAACATTTGGGTTGACAAAATCAACCATCTCCCACCATGGTAAGATGGAAGGAAACATGATCACTAACTTTTTCTCTAGCAGTCTTTCCAGGAGTGAATCTCGGTTCAAATCACATAATTAACGTTTAATATCAAGAAGCTCTTGCCCTTCCTCGTTTTTCCTCGTATTAAACTTCCTGTTAGCTCTTGTGCTTCTTGGTGACTCAATGAATATACGTATCACTATTTCTAACATTTAAAGTTTGATGTGTACACTCACTGTACAGCATGCCAGATGTAATTAGCATGCAGATTGGGATGGTTGGGATTAATACTGAGGTGTCCTGTAGCTCGAGTACTAGAGCACTCGGCTCACACACTAAGGTCCAGGGGTCGGTTCCCAGTATGGCTGGAAACATTATGCCTGGAGTATACCTGGATAGGGTTTTGGGGGTCAATGCTCCATGGCTCGGTCTGTGACCAGGCCTCATGGTGGATCAGGGCCTGATCAACCAGGCTGTTATTGTTGGCCGCACTCAACCCGACATACGAATCACAGCCCAGCTGGTCAGGTACTGACTTTAGGTGCCTGTCTAGTGCCTTCTTGAAGACAGCCAGGGGTCTATTGGCAATTCCTTTTATGTATGCTGGGAGGCAGTTGAACAGTCTTAGGCCCCTGGCACTTATTGTGTTCTCTTATTGTGCAAGTGGCGCTCCAGCTTCTCATTGGGGGGATGTTGCATCATCTGCCGAGTCTTTTGCTTTCATAGGGAGTGATTTTCATGTGCAAGTTTGGCACTAATCCCTCTAGGATTTTCCAAGAGTACATAATCATGTATGTATCTCTCCCACCTGCATTCTAGGGAGTACAGGTTGAGGAACTTCAAGCGTTCCCAGTAATTGAGGTGTTTTATTGCAGTTGTGTGCCGTGAAGGTTCTCTGTACATTTTCTAGGTCAGCAATTTCACTTGCCTTGAAAGGTGCTGTTAGTGTGTAGCAGTATTGCCGTCAAGATAGAACAAGCTATTATTACGATTTTGTGAGTCACCTTTCATAGTATCTTCCTCTGCCTTCTATTCGCTCAGTATTCCTGCATCCTCTTAAATACCTTCCGTGTTACTCCTGGTTACTTTTCCTGAAGAGTGTCATCATGGGCTTGGCATCCCTAGTTTTGAAGGTTCTCATTATTCATCCTCTGACATTATCACTCCCAAGTCTTTTACATTAGTTTTTCTCTATTGTGTGGTTGGAATTTGTTTTATATACTCAGATAGTTTTAATTTCCTCGCGTTTTCCATATCTGAGTAATTAAAATTTCTCATCGTTGAACTTTATATTGTTTTCTGCGGCCCATTTAAAGATTTGGTTGACATCCGCCTGGAGTCTTGCAGTGTCTTCAATGGAGGACACTGTCATACAGATTCAGGTGTCATCTGCAAAGGAAGACACGGTGCTGTGGCTTACATTAGGACGTGTTTCCATAAGACACTGCTGTCCATGTTCACCCATCAGTAAAATGGGTACCTGGGTACCCATCTGTTAATGTCATTGATTTTGGCTAAGCCTGTATACCTTATACATGTACTTGTAGAAAGAGATACAGTGGAACCTAGAGTTTCAAATGCCTTGACTATCGAACGATTAGTTTCGAACGCTTTTTTCTAACAAATTTTGTTCCGAGTATTGAACGTGCCCCGTGTTTCGAACGCGTGTGTACGAGACCTGCGCGCCTGCCTGCGCAGGCGTCGTGAGTCAGTCTAGCTTTGTTTATCCTCCATTGAACATTACCCTAAGTGCTCTTCCAAACATTTCACAATTAATTGGAGCTTTTTCATTAAGTGCAACTGTGAAATAAGCTACCATGGGTCCAAAGAAAGTTCCTAGTGGTACCCCTGTGGAAAAGAAAGTGAGAAGCATGAAAGACATGAAGGAAATACTGTTTTATTATTATTGCTTAGAATAAATATACATAATATTTATCTTTCAGACTCTGCCAGATGGAAGAAAGATCTCTCTACCACCTGTGTTACTGGGCCAGCTGGGCTCTGACCCCAAGAGAAAAACTGTGTGTGTTTATGGCCATCTTGATGTGCAGCCAGCATTGAAGGTGAAACATTTCTACTGATCATAGTACCAGTATTGCAGTATTATAATAATGAGAACTTTCTTTTAATATCTGATATTCTGTACTTTCTACTAACATACAGAGGACCCTCGGTTTTCGCCGAAAATTCTTTCCAGAATGCTGCTCAGGTGCCATTACCGAACGAATTTACTTCCTTAAGAAATAATGTCACGTAGGTTAGTCTATTTCAGACCCCCAAAAATACACTTGCAAAAGCACTTACGAAAATACACTTACATAAATGTTTGAGTTTGGAGATTACTGAAAACCGAGGGACCACTGTAATTATATTTTTTTTGCTGTAACTATTCCTTCTTTCAAAATTGTAAGTACACAATTATGCGAATGTTTCTTAACCATTTGTATATTTGGCAGTCTCTTAAAAATTTGGAGCTACATAATGTGACTGTTGTTGATTGTTTCATGAAATAATTTTCTTTTTAAATGCACATTGACTTAACTTTGGCTAACATTTTTTCTTAAGTTGGCATATATTTAGTAAAAGTAAGTTTGTACTTCCTAGGTAGGTTGGTAGACAGCAACCGCCCAGGGAGGTACTACCGTCCTGCCAAGTGAGTGTAAAACGAAAGCCTGTAATTGTTTTACATGATGGTAGGATTGCTGGTGTCTTTTTTCTGTCTCATAAATATGCAAAATTTCAGGTACATCTTGCTACTTACACTTAGGTCACACTACACATTCATGTACAAGCATATATATACACACCCCTCTGGGTTTTCTTCTATTTTCTTACTAGTTCTTATTTCCTCTTATCTCCATGGGGAAGTGGAACAGAATTCTTCCTCCGTAAGCCATGCGTGTCGTAAGAGGCGACTAAAATGTCGGGAGCAAGGGGCTAGTAACCCCTTCTGTATATATATTACTAAATGTAAAAGGAGAAACTTTTGTTTTTCCTTTTGGGCCACCCTGCCTCGGTGGGAAACGGCTGATGTGTTGAAAGAAAGAAGTAAGTTTGTACTTTTAACTCTTATGTTGGATGATAAGTATTTTTTTTTCCTTATCTTGTCATAAGATAAGGAGCACTTGAAAGACATGATAGTGGACTTGAAGTTAGTTAATCATTATTTGGACATGATACAAAGAATTACATTTGGTTATTGAGATTACATGAGGTGTACATGCCAAAAGCCCCTAGTATGCAGGGCATTTTGGGCAGACTTAAAATTAACTTAAAACTAGATTGTAAGAATTTTTGTAGATATTATACAATGAGTAAAGGTGAGTATTTAAGCTATGAAATTTGAACATAGTTTTGTACTTTTGTCTTCATTATAAAATTAATTAAATCAGATTAAACAAATTAAAGCAATAATAATAATAAAATAATAAAAAGTTATGGTTGATAATTTATAAAATAAGTAAAGTTGCATATCTAAGTTTTAAAGTTTGAATATAAGTTGAACATATCAATTAATTGTAGCAATTTATTGCAGCAATGCAACTAATTGAGTGAGATAACAATTTAAAACAATTAATTGCATTGCAGTTAGTTTACGTGGTCATTATAATATAAGTGTTGTGGGAATAATTAGCTAAGTAAGTATTATTCATAACAGGTTTTACATTCATTCATTCGTTCATTCATACATTACATTGACTTTAAAGTCAGGTTTTACATTAAGTGATTATTCTACTTTGCTGAGAATGGTTGATATGGAGCAATTATCTTTGGGTAAGGTGGTGGTTTTTTAGCATCGTTTTGAATTGGGGTACAGGTAGGGTTTCTTTGGCAATGACAGGTAATGAATTCCAAATTTTCGTGCCTTTTATGTGCATTGAGTTTTTACATAGTGTTAGGTGGACACGGGAACATCGAGGAGTGATCTGTGTCTAGTGTTATGGTCATGTGTCCTGTTAAAATTAGTAAGGAGAAGTTTGAGTGGTGGGTTAATATCTGCATAGTGTGTTCTATGTATGTAATAGGCACAGTAAAAAGTATGGATGTCTTGTATGGTGAGTAAGTTTAGGTTTTTGAATATTGGTGGAGTATGTTGCCTGGAGTGAGAATTTGTTATCATTCTAACTGCTGCCTTTTGTTGTGTTATTAGTGGTCTGAGATGAGTTATTGATGTAGAGCCCCATGCGCAGATTCCATAGGTGAGGTAGGGGTAAATGAGTGAGTGATATAGGGTAAGGAGAGCTGGTTGTGGAACATAGTACCGTATCTTGGATAGTATTCCCACGGTCTTTGAGACTTTCTTGGAGATTTGTTGTATGTGTGTCTGAAATTTGAGGCATTTATTTCTGGTAATCAAACTAATCAGTGTCAGGATTGAATGCATGATAAATTGTAGTGACTTATTGTAGGAGCATTGATTATCCAGGTTCTTTATTTAGAGTACGTATGTAATTTAAAAAAAAAAAAAAAAAAAAAAATCTTTAGATAAAAAATTGTAATGCATGTAAACAAACTTCATTTTTTATAAAGTGGAATATAGTACTGTATATTCTACAATTAGTGATTGCAATATATTACTACTTATTGAAAGTCCCTTATGCAAAGCATTTTGGGCAGTCTTAACACTAAATTATGATGACAATTATATGAGAATAAGAATCCATAGTTCTAGAAATGTTGGAGGTTTTTGGTAATTCAGTAAGAAAGTATGATTAGAGATATAAAAGAATGCATATGTGATGAATGGTATACTACAGTGGACCCTCGGTTTTCGCCGAAAATTCTTTCCAGAATGCTGTTCGAGTGCTGTTACCGAACGAATTTGTTCCCATAAGGACAAATGTAAATTAGATTAGTCATTTCAGAACCCCCAAAAATACACTTACAAAAACACTTACGAAAATACACTTAAATAATTGTTCGAGTTTTTAGGTGACCGAAAACCGAGGGTCCACTGTAATTAATTGCTGTTAAGGGTCACATCAGGGAAAGGTGTTTTAACAGCTCCTTTGAAGTGGCTGACAGAGAGACTGGAGTTTTCAGCTAGTGTTTTCCAGATTTTAGGTCCTTTTATGCAGTTTTTGCAAGGATTAATCCGGACACTGGGTAATATCTATATTTCTGTCTAGTATTTTGCCTATGCATTCTGCTGCAACTATTAAAAGACTGGGTGATCATTAATACTGCCACTTTGTGTTATTGGCTTAAGGTGATTTGCTATGGTGGGGATCCCCAGGCACAAATAGCATAGGTGAGGTAAGGATAGATTAGGGAGTAGTATAATGCAAGTACATAGTGCTGTTTGAGGTACGTACATAGTATCGTATCTTGGAGAGTATGTAGACTGATTTGGATATGTTTTTGGAATGTTAAATGTGGATAAAGAATTTTCAATTTACAGTCTAGGAACAGACCTAGGAATTTTCCTTTTTGTTTAGCAGTGGGAGAACCATTAATCATAACATTTAGTTGGACATTTGTTGCTCTGCTCCCAAACATCTTGTAGGTCTTCTCATTGTTAAGCACGAGTTTATTAGTAGTCAACCAAGTTGATATCTTTAGAGTTCTTCATTAACAGTGATGTTGAGTGAATTCGGGTTAGGGTGGGAGATGATGAAATTTGTCGTCCGCAAAGAGAGCAGGTCTAAGTTGCTGAGATGCATTTGAAAGATCATTACACAAATAACCCGCACATAGGACAGAGGAGCTTACGACTACGTTTTGGTCCAATTTGGACCGTTACGAAGTCACACTAACAGAAAGAAGGAAGGGGGCAGTATATATAGGCCAGCAGACAGGGACAGGACAAGAGGTAGTAGGAAAGTAAGTAGAGGCAATGGTGGTGGTAGTAGTAGTAATAATAGTGGAGTCGTCAAAGACCAAGAAAGAGGAGCACCGCAGGAGAGCTAGGAACCCACTAAGGGTAGATCCCATAGCGACACCAAAGGTGTTGCTATGGGCTCTCCTCTATCTCCTGTTCTTGCTAATCTTTATATGGAATATACTTTGAAACTGTTCTTCCTACTATTGGTGTGCGCCCTTCACTTTGGCTCCGCTATGTAGACGAGATCTTTGCTCTTTGGCCTCATGACTAGTCTTTTCCAACCATTCCTCAATGCCCATAATAATCTTGCTCCTTCCATTAAGTTTAAAGCTGAATGGGAATCTAATTCTTTGCTTCCTTTTCTTGATGTTCATATCCACCACTCAGATACAGGTTTTGCATTTTCCATGTATGGCAAGCCTATTCAGTGGCATGTACATTCACTACTTTTCTTATGCTTCCTTTGTCAAGAAAAGTGTTCTTATTTCTCTTTCTCAGTGTTCTCTGCATTTGTGATCCTCGGTTCCTTGAATTGGAAATTTCCACTCTTCGTAATTTTCTCACCTTGGCTACCCTTCCCATTTCATAAACTCTGTCTTCTAATGTGCTAAATGGACTTTCTTCCCAAACTCTCTACTCCTGGGAACACTCCTGTTCTCTGCCTTCCCTATATTTCCAGTCTTTCTACTCTCAACTCACCGTTCCTGAGACATCAAACTTTTCGCCAGACTAACACTCTTCGCACCAATCTAGTTCATACCTCTCCTCATTCTATAGATTCTCCTGGTGTCTACTCTATTTCCTTTTCCTCTTGTCCTCTTCAGTACTTTGGAGAAAGTAGCCATTCTCTTTCTGACACTCAAGGAGCACAAAAGTAGTGTTAGGCCGGCTGACACCAACTATGCTCTTTTCTGTCATGTCAGAGACCACAGTCATCCTATTGACTGGTCTTCTGCTAAAACTGTCTACCCTACTTTTAACTTTCACAGTTGCCTTCTGGTTGAATCCTCCCTTATACACAACTTTCCTTGTATGAATCTTGGTCCTGGCTTTCTCTGTAGATGCCTTCCTTTCCCATTACAGTACATTGTACGTAATATGTTCCAAACTTCAGAACACCCGTGACTTAACCTGATTCTTTTTTCTCCTTCTCCCTCTTCCCCTTTCCTTTTTTCATTCTTTAGGTTTTCTTTTTTCTTCTGCCTTGGGTGTTGGGTTCTTTTAATTCCTCCCCCATCCCCTGTTTTTGTTCCTACCCTTAATGGGCCTCTAGTTCTTCTGCAGTGCTCTACTTTCTTGGTCTTTGACTCC
This sequence comes from Cherax destructor, assembly GCA_009830355.1. NCBI lineage: Eukaryota > Metazoa > Arthropoda > Malacostraca > Decapoda > Parastacidae > Cherax > Cherax destructor. The sequence continues at coordinate 16,959 of WNWK01031227.1, forward strand.
ACTATTCCTACTACCACTTCTACTGCCTCTCTTGTCCCATCCCTGTCTGCTGGCCTATATATACTGCCCCCTTCACTCCTTTCTGTTAGTGTGTTGTAATGGTACAAGTCGGACCAAAACGTTATTGCAAGCTCCCCTCTCGTATGTGCGGGTTATTTGTGTATTGTTCCAGTCATGGTATTGTGCCTTTGTTATTTATTGAAAAATCATTGATGGATGTGGGGAAAAGCAGAGGGCTGACAACATTGTCCTGTCTTGTTGATGTTGTTCCCTTGATACATACATATTGATGTCTGTTGGTAAGGTAGGACTTTATATATGAAGGTGCATGATTTCTGATACCATAATGCTTAAGTTTGAGGTGCAGGAAGCTGTGGTCTACTGTATCAAAAACTTTCCTAAGGTTAATAGACCTAAAGCTACCCAGGTGTTTCATGTGTTGCTTATTCATCAGCTTGGTTTTGTTCATTTGTTATGATGGGATTTTTTTGCTCAATTTTTTTTTTGTACAGTAATGAAGTTTTTTTTTTATTTGATGAAAGCAGATATTTGATTCAGCTTATTGTCTGTATGTACATTTGGCAGTGATTCTTTATACAATGTACTCTACCTATTTTCCATTATTTTACTGTATCAAATATCATTTGCCTAAAGAAAAAATTATTTAACTGTTTTTATAACAGTTGCTATGCATGAAAGTTATATTTTTAGATTAACGAGCAATCTCTACTGAGTAGAAGCTTCTCAGTCATGGGGGTCATTGTCAAAGGTAATGTCAGTTGCTAGTGGAACTTGACCCAAATTTTCCTCTTATTATAACTCCCAATTTGTGGATTTTATTTTATTGTACAGCCAAAGCATGACTAGTGCAGACTGCTAGACAAGTCCACTTTTTATTAATTTAATTTGTGATTTACTACAGTCTGTTTAATTTACTTTGCCTATTCTTCAGTGACAGTAACTATTTTATAATATAAAAAGGAGCACATAATTCAAAAAGAAAGAAAATACTTCCATCATTCAACACTTTCACCACACTCATACATAATCACTGTCTTTGCAGAGGCGCTCAGATACGACAGCTGAAAATAGTCCCTCCCAGCTGTCACTATCCCAGACCCCTCCTTTAAAGTGCAGGCATATGGTTGTATAGTACAGTAATTACACATTATTTTTCTTTTTACTTTAGGAAGATGGTTGGGACACTGAGCCTTTCGTCTTGACTGAGAAAGATGGAAAGTTATATGGTCGTGGTTCCACTGATGATAAGGGTCCAGTTATTGGATGGATACATGCAGTTGAGTCATTCCAGAAAACTGGCCAAGAAGTTCCAGTTAATGTTAAGGTAAAATTCATGAGGTAGTAAATGTCTTGTATATATTTGTTGGTGTAAAATTTTGAGTGAGTAATGGGGTTTAAAGCCTATTGACTACACTATGGTTCCTAAGGCTGCATGCAACCTTTTCACCATACATCTTGAAAATAGGGATTAAAATAAACTCGGCATATATAAAGGAGAGGGATTTGAGATATTGGCTGTTTGGAGTGACTTTTTTATTCATTATTTATTAAATTTTTATTGTTTATTGCTACAGTTTGTGTTTGAAGGCATGGAGGAATCTGGTTCTGAGGGTCTGGATGATCTTCTCAAGGCACAGAAAGATGGGTTCTTAGCTGGGACTGATTATGTGTGCATTTCAGACAATTACTGGTTAGGAAAAAACAAACCTTGCATCACCTACGGGCTTCGTGGCATCTGCTACTTCTGCGTTGAGGCAAGTTACTTGTGTTAGTGTGTGTGTGTGTGTGTGTGTGCGCGCGCACGCGCGCTCTCCTAATTGTGGTTGCAGGGGTTGAGACTTAGCCCCGCCTCTTCACTGATCACTACTAAGTCGTCCTCTCCCTGCTCCATGAGCTTTATCATACCTAGTCTTAAAGCTATGTATGGTTCCTGCCTCCACTACATCACTTGCTGGACTATTCTACTTCTTGACAACTCTACCATCCTGCCAGGTGACTGTGAAACAGAAACCTGAAACTGTTTTACATGATGGTAGGATTGCTGGTGTCTTTTTTCTGTCTCATAAACATGCAAGATTTCAGGTACGTCTTGCTACTTCTACTTACACTTAGGTCACACTACGCAAACATGTACACGTTTATTGTATACACACTCATCTGAGTTTTCTTTGATTTTATCTTAATAGTTCTTGTTCATATTGCTTTTCCCTTTCATATCCATGGGGAAGTGGAATAAGAATCTTTCCTCCGTAAGCCATGCGTGTTGTAAAAGTCAACTAAAATGCCGGGAACAATGGGCTAGTAACCCCTTTTCCTGTATAGCTTACTAAAAGAGAAGAAGAAAATCGTCAAAGTGGGATGTTTGAATGTGCGTGGATGTTGTGCGAATGATAAGAAAGAGATGATTGTAGATGTTATGAATGAAAAGAAGCTGGATGTCCTGGCTTTAAGTGAGACAAAGCTGAAGGGGGTAGGAGAGTTTCAGTGGGGAGAAATAAATGGGATTAGATCAGGGGTTTCAAATAGAGTTAGAGCTAAAGAAGGAGTGGCAATAATGTTGAATAATCAGTTATGGCAGGTAAAGAAGGAATATAAATGTATAAATTCAAGGATTATGTGGAGTAAAATAAAGGTTGGATGTGAAAAGTGGGTTATAGTAAGTGTTTATGCACCTGGAGAAGAGAGAAGTGAGAAGAGAGAGATTTTGGGAAATGTTGAGTGAGTGTGTGGGAGTTTTGAACCAAGTGAGAAGTAATTGTGGTTGGGGATCTTAATGCTAAAGTGGGTAAAAATGTTGTGGATGGAGTAGTAGGTAAATTTGGGGTGCCAGGGGTAAATGTAAATGGGGAGCCATTAATTGAGCTATGTGTAGAAAGAGGTTTGGTAATAAGTAATACATATTTTATGAAAAGAGGATAAATAAATATACAAGGTATGATATAGCACGTAAGGAAAGTAGTTTGTTGGATTATGTATTGGTGGATAAAAGGTTGATGAGTAGGCTTCAGGATGTACATGTTTATAGAGGGCAACGGATATATCAGATCATTATTTGGTTGTAGCTACAGTTAGAGTAAAGGTAGATGGGACAAAAGGAAAATGGCAACAGCAAGTAAGAGAGAGGTAAAAGTGTATAAACTAAGGGAGGAGGAAGTTAGGGTGAGATATAAGCAACTATTGGCAGAAAGGTGGGCTAGTGCAAGTAGGAGTAGTGGGGGGGTTGAAGAGAGTTGGGATAGTTTTAAAAATGCAGTATTAGAATGTGGGGCAGAAGTTTGTGGTTATAGGAGGGTGGGTGCTGGAGGAAAGAGGAGTGAGTGGTGGAATGAAGAAGTAAAGGGTGTGATAAAAGAGAAAAAGGTAGCTTATGAGAGGTTTTTACAAAACAGAAGTGTTAGTAGAAGAGCAGAGTATATGGAGAGTAAAAGAAAGGTGAAGAGAGTGGTGAGAGAGTGCAAAAGAAGAGCGGATGAAAGAATGGGAGAGGATCTGTCAAGAAATTTTGCTGAAAACAAGAAAAAATTTTGGAGTGAGATAAACAAGGTAAGAAAGCCTAGGGAACGAATGGATTTGTCAGTTAAAAACAGAGTAGGGGAGTTAGTAGATGGGGAGCTGGAGGTATTGGGTAGATGGCGGGAATATTTTGAGGAACTTTTAAATGTCGATGAAAAGAGGGAGCGATAATTTCATGTACTGGCCAGGGAGGTACAACATCGTTTAGGAGTGAAGAAGAGCAGGATGTGAGTGTGGGGAGGTGCGTGAGGCATTACGTAGAATGAAAGGGGGTAAAGCAGCTGGAATTGACGGAATCATGACAGAAATGTTAAAAGCAGGGGGGGATATAGTGCTGGAGTGGTTGGTATTTTTGTTTAATAAATGTATGAAAGAGGGGAAGGTACCTAGGGATTGGCAGCGAGCATGTATAGTTCCTTTATATAAAGGGAAGGGGGATAAAGAGAGTGTAAAAATTATAGGGGAATAAGTTTACTGAGTATACCAGGTAAAGTGTATGGCAGGGTTATTATTGAAAGAATTAGAGGTAAGACAGAGAGTAGGATTGCAGATGAGCAAGGAGGCTTTAGAGTGGGTAGGGGATGTGTAGATCAAGTGTTTACAGTGAAGCATATATGTGAACAGTATTTAGATAAAGGTAGAGAAGTTTTTATTGCATTTATGGATTTAGAAAAGGCATATGATAGAGTGGATAGGGGAGCAATGTGGCAAATGTTGCAAGTGTATGGAATAGGTAGTAAGTTACTGAAGGCTGTAAAAGTTTTTATGAGGATAGTGAGGCTCAGGTTAGGGTGTGTAGGAGAGGGAGATTACTTCCCGGTAAAAGTAGGTCTTAGACAGGGTTGTGTAATGTCACCATGGTTGTTTAATATATTTATAGATGGGGTTGTAAAAGAAGTAAATGCTAGGGTGTTGGGGAGAGGGTGGGATTAAATCATGGAGAATTAAATGCAAAATGGGAGTTGACAGTTACTTTTTGCTGATGATACTGTGCTTATGGGAGATTCTAAAGAAAAGTTGCAAAGGTTAGTGGACGAGTTTGGGAGAGTGTGTAAAGGTAGAAAGTTAAAAGTGAACATAGATAAGAGTAAGGTGATGAGGGTATCAAACGATTTAAATAAAGAAAAATTGGATATCACATTGGAGAGAGGGATTATGGAAGAAGTAAATGTTTTCAGATATTTGGGAGTTGATGTGTCAGCAGATGGGTTTATGAAGGATGAGGTTAACCATAGAATTGATGAAGGAAAAAAGGTGAGTGGTGCATTGAGGTATCTGTGGAGACAAAAACGTTATCCATGGAGGCAAAGAAGGGAATGTACGAAAGTATAGTGGTACCAACACTCTTATATGGGTGTGAAGCATGGGTTGCAAATGCTGCAGCGAGGAGGAGGCTGGAGGCAGTGGAGATGTCCTGTCTAAGGGCAATATGTGGTGTAAATATTATGCAGAAAATTCGGAATGTGGAAATTAGGAGAAGGTGTGGAGTTACTAAAAGTATTTGTCAGAGGGCTGAAGAGGGGTTGTTGAGGTGGTTTGGTCATTTAGAGAGAATGGATCAAAGTAGAATGACTTGGAGAGCGTATAAATCTGTAGGGAAGGAAGGCGGGGTAGGGGTCGTCCTAGAAAAGGTTGGAGGAAGGGTAAAGGAGGTTTTGTGGGCGAGGGCTTGGACTTCCAGCAAGCATGTGTGAGCGTGTTAGATAGGAGTGAATGGAGCGAATGGTTTTGGGACATGACGATCTGTTGGAGTGTGAGCAGGGTAACATTGTGTGAAGGGATTCAGGAAACCAGTTAATTGATTTAGTTGGACTTGAGTACTGGAAATGGGAAGTACAATGCCTGCACTTTAAAGGAGGGTCTGAGATAGTGACAGCTGGGAGGGACTTTTCTCAGCTGTCGTATCTGAAGCTCCTCTGCAAAGACAGTGATTATGTATGAGTGTGGTGAAAGTGTTGAATGATGATGAAAGTTTTTTCTTTTTGGGGATTTTCTTTCTTTTGGGTCACCCTGCCTCGGTGGGAGACGGCCGACTTGTTGAAAAAAAAAAAATCCCTTTGACTCGTCTGAGTTCAACTTCCAATGTGACCCCTTGTTTGTTCCCTCTCTGGAACATCCCAGTGTTAGTGTACTCACCTAATTGTGGTTGCAGGGGGGAGTCCTTCCCGGCCCTGCCCCCCGGGGGTTTGTGTGTACTCGCCTTTTTTGGGGTTTTTGGGGTGAGACTCAGCCCTAGCCCCCCTCCCCTTTCCCCCCTACTGGGTCTCTGCCCCCCTGCTCCATGAGCTTTTTCATACCTTTTCCAAAACCCCTTTTATGGTTCCCCGCCCCCCCTATATTGTTCCTTTGACTATTCCCCTTCCTGA
>WNWK01031228.1:0-22858 GCA_009830355.1 Cherax destructor
CATGGGTTGGTCGTCGCCCCTTTGTTGGGGGGGCCCCCCGGTTTTTGGGGGTTTTGCTGTGGTCGTCGGGGGGCGTGCCCCCCCCCGTATTGTTGCCCCCCGCTGCGTTATAGCAGGACGGCTCCTTTCCCAGGCGTGGGTTGCCTCTTCCCACAATTGACACATCTGGGCTCGGGGCTTGAATTTTGGGGGTTGTTCTGCCTGGGCAGGGCTATGCAGTCCCGGGAGTCGTGCTGCTTGCTGCAGCCCCCTTTTTCACATCTGGCGGGGGCGAAGGGGGTTGAACCCCGGGGAAATTGGAGGGGGCCACCCTAGGGGGGGCCCCCTGGCGAATTTCCCCCTTTCCCCTGGGTGATGGGGCGGGGGGCCCCCTGTGGGGATCAATACGCCCGAGTGGGCCCTTTTGGGGGTTTTTCCCCCGTAGTTAGTTTTTCCCCCCCTTTTGGGATATTTTGGGCACTTGAGGAAGCGCCTGCTGGGAGGGGCACAGGGACTTTCGAAAACCCCCTTGCTCACTTTGTCCGGGAAAAAAGGGCCCCTTATCCCTGGGTTCTGAAAGCCGGCTTGACCCTGACAATATCCTCGCCCCGAGGCTTGGCCAGGATCCCCCCTGAGCGTGATTTCCAGCTGAGTTGCTGGGGGGGACTTGTCTCCAACTCCCCCCCCATCTCGTAGGGGGGGAATATAAACCTGTTAAAGGGGAACTGGCTGTCTGGCCGACCAGCCCCGGCCTTCCACTGCCCCCGGGGAAACCCCCCGGGCCCCATCTGGGAGGATCCCCAGGCGGGGGGCCCGGGCGGGCCCCCGGCACCGTTTCAGACCATGGGGGCCCGGCTCGGCGGATCCCCGCCCCCCCGGTTTGGGTCCACCCTTGGGGGGGGGAACCCCCCCAAGGTCCCCTGGGGTCGTTTTTTCCCCTGGTGCGCCTTTTGTGCTGAGCCCTTTGGGGCTGGCAGGGGTTTATCTTGCGTCCCTTTAAACCGGGTTGAATAAGGGGAAAATGACGGGGGTCCAAAAGCGCGACGTGTTCGGGGTCTCTTCTGCTTAAAACAGATATACACATACCTTTCCCTGTAGGTAAAGTAACATTATGAACTTTTTTTTAAAGGTTAGGTTAACTTAGAGAAAACAAGATAAAAAATAGTACAGACTCGGTATACAGAATCCCTTCACCAAATAAAAAGAGCACCCCGGAGTGAGAAAATACTATGTACCCCCCCTGAGGCAGAAAAAAAAAATTTTGCAACAAATACACTTTCCCCAAAAATCTAGGATTAGCAGTCAGGAAAATTTAAAAAAAGAGTTATTCGAAACATTCAACCCTATCATATTTTGATAGTTTTAAAAAAAGGGAAACTATATTCAGAGATAAAGAGTATAATTTTGAGGAGAGACAAAAAAGGAACGAAAGACTATATATTCCCAAAAAAAAAGGACTTAGGATGCATGAAGTCAAAAAAATACTCAGAACATATTATGGCAAACGGGGATAGGATGGGGGGGCCAGAAATTGATCACAATGAAAAGTTGAAAGAAAAAAAAAAACACAGATGAATCACAAGAATGCCAGCATCGGGTTGCCCCGGGAAAAAGAATGACAGATAACAAAAAATAAAAGGCAGGTTCCCCCAAAACTTTAAAAATTTTAAAAACCTCAAAAAGGGTAAAAGAAAATATCCCCCAAAATCAACAGGTTAAACCGGAGTTCTGGTAACATAAATACAAAGTATTACAGGTTTCGGGGTTACTTATAAGGGGGTAAATATATCAATAAGTGTATTTTTTCTGTGGTTATGTGCAAGATAAAGTATTTTTTAGTGGTTAGTTCCCGGTTGGGTTAAAGGGATCGTTTGTTTTTCAATGGTGTTTTTAAAATGGAGGTTGTGTCTGCAAATTTTAGAGTTTTTTTTGGGAAGGGGGGTTTTCCCCCTTTTAGGCCCTTTTATGTACAATGAACTTTTGTATAGATGAGGACACGGGGGGAAAAACAAAGAGATGTTTTTTCGGGATTATGTCTATGGGTCATTCACAACTATCAATAAAATGTTTTAGTTCAGGGTTAATACTGGGAAAATTTTTTGGGTTTTATAAATGTAGATTGCAAAAGTAAATGTGGATGTTTTGAACAGTGGTAAGTTTAGGTCTTTATAGAGTGGGAGGGGGGGTTGCCTAGCATTGGGTGCGTGATAATTCTTACTGCCTTTTTTTTTTGGGTTATTATTGGTTTTGGGGGGGTAATTGCTGTTGATCCCCCAAACACAAATGTCATATGTGAGGTAGGGATAGATAATTTGGGGGGGTTTTATTGTGGTACATAGAACGTATCTTAGAGGAACCCCCCCAATTTTTGGGGCACTTTTTTTGTTGTGTGTTGGATATGAGTGCTGAATTTCAGGTTCTGCCCGGAAATTTCCCCCCATTATGTTTTGCAATAGAAATGTTGTCGATCTTAATGTTTAATTGTGCATCACCTGCTCTGTTCCAAACATAAAAAGAAGGTCTTATCAGTGTTCTTTTGGGTTTTTGGCTGTCATCCTTTAGATATTTTTGAATTCCTTTAACAATGGTGTTGAGGGGGAAATTTGGGTGGGAGATAAAATAAGTCGGAAATAATCAGCAAAAAAATTTTGGGTTTTTGGTTGGGGGGGGGTGAAGGGGGGTTTGGGGGTCGGGGCTTGGACTTCCAGCAAGCATGCGTGAGCGTGTTGATAGGAGCAAATAAGGGCAAATGTTTTTTTTACTTTTTACGTGCTTTTGGGGTGTTAACAAGGTAACATTTATAAAGGGGTTCAGGGGAAAACCAAACCGGATTTGGGGTTCCTGGAGATGGGAAGTACAGTGCCGGCACCTGAAGGGGGGTTTTAAGACATTGTATAACTGTAGTGTAGGACCTCTTAAACGGGGGATAGAGTGAATGATGTCGAAAGTTTTTTTTTTTCGGGGCCCCCCTGCCTTGGTGGGGGAAAAGGCTAATTTTTAATAAATAAGTAACTGTTTATTGGGGGTGGGGAAACAGATAAAATTTTAGAAACATATAGCATAAGATAATTAGTGGGAAATTTTGCTAAAAAAAAGGGTTTTTTCAAACAAGTAGAGGAACAAAAAGGGTTATAAAAGTTAAAAAAAAAACATTGTTTCCCGGGGGAAATTTTTAAAAAAATGTTTGTTCCCGGACTGTAAGAGGCGTTGTAACAAAAAAATTCCCCTTTCCCAAAATATTTCTAGTCAACCCCCCTGTTTGTTTTTGATCATATATTTTGTTTAAAAAATATATATATATATATATATATATATATATATATATATATATATATATATATATATATATATATATATATATATATATATATATATATATATATATATATATATATATAGATAGATATATAGATAGATATATTTTTTTTTTTCAACAAGTCGGCAGTCCCCACCGAGGCAGGTTGACCCAAAAAGAAAGAAAATCACCAAAAAAAAAATCTTTCATCATCATTCCTTTCACCACACCCCTTACATAATCACTGTCTTTGCAGGGGCTCAGATGACAGCTGAGAATAGTCTCACCCAGCTGTCACTACCCCAGCCCCCTCCTTTAAAGTGAGGCATTGTATTCCATTTCCAGGACTAAAGCCCAACAAAATCAATTAACGGTTTCCTAACCCCTTAAAAAATTTTACCCAGCTCCCTCCAACGCTCGTCAGGTTCCAACAACCTTTTGTCTCCATTCCTCCTTTCTAACACGCTCACACATGCTTGCTGGAAGTCAAACCCCCTCCCCCAAAAAAACCTCCTTTCCCCCCCTTTTCTGGACGATCCCTCCCCGCCTTCCTTCCCTACAGATTTATACGCTCTGCATTCTACTTTGAGCCATTCTCTTAAATGACCAAACCACCTCAACAACCCTCTCCACCCTCTGACAAATACTTTTAGTAACCCCACACCTTCTCCTAATTTCCACACTCCGAATTTTCTGCATAATATTTCACAACACATCGCCCTCAGACAGGATAACTCCACTGCACCCAACGCCTCCTCGCTGCAGCATTTGTAACCCAAGCTTCACCCCATATAAGAATGTTGGTACCACTATACTTTCGTTACATTCCCTTTTTGCCTCCATGGACAACGTTTTGTCTCCACAGATACTTCAATGCACCACTCACCTTTTTCCTTCATCAATTCTATGGTTAACTTCATCCTTCAAACCCATCCGCTGACACATCAACTCCCAAATATCTGAAAACATTTACTTCTTCCATAATCCCTCTCTCCACTGTGATATCCAATTTTTTTATTTAAATTGTTTGATACCCTCATCACCTTACTCTTATCTATGTTCACTTTCAACTTTCTACCTTTACACACCCCCCCAAACTCGTCCACTAACCTTTGATACTTTTCTTTAGAATCTCCCATAAACACAGTATCATCAGCAAAAAATAACTGTGTCAACTCCCATTTTGCATTTAATTCCCCCTAATTTAATCCCCACCTCCCCAACACCCTAGCATTTACTTCTTTTACAACCCCATCTATAAATATATTAAACAACCATGGTGACATTACACATCCCTGTCTAAGACCTACTTTTACCGGGAAGTAATCTCCCCCTCTCCTACACACCCTCACCTGAGCCTCACTATCCTCATAAAAAATCTTTACAGTCTTCAGTAACTTACTACCTATTCCATACACCCCCCAAAAATTTGCCACATTGCTTCCCCATCCACCTTTCATATGCCTTTTCTAAATCCATAAATGCAATAAAAACTTTTCTTCCTTTATCTAAAACTGTTCACATATGCTTCACTGTAAACATTTATCTACACATCCCCTACCCACTCTAAAGCCTCCTTGCTCATCTGCAATCCTACTCTCTGTCTTACCTCTAATTCTTTCAATAATAACCCCGCCATACACTTTTTGCACTGATACTCAGTAAACTTATTCCCTATAATTCTTACAATCTCTATTACCCCTTCCCTTTATATAAAGGAACTATACATGCTCTCTGCCAACTAGGTTTCTTTCCCCCTTTTTATACATTTATTAACCAAAAACCAACCCCTCCAACACTATATCCCCCTGCTTTTAACATTTCTGTCATTATCCTGTCAGTTCCAGATGCTTTACCCCTTTAATTCTACGTAATGCCTCACGAACCTCTCTCCGCACTCACATCCTGCTCTTCTTCACTCCTAAACGATGTTTTACCTCCTGGCCAGTGCATGAAATTACCGCCTCCCTTTTTTTCATCGACATTTAAAAGTTCTAAAATTTTCCCCGCCATCTACGCAATACCTCCAGCTCCCCATCTACTAACTCCCTACTCTGTTTTTAACTGAAAAATCCATTCGTTCCCTAGGTTTTTTTCCCTTTTGTTTATCTCCTCCAGGCTATATTTCTTACTATTGCCATCCCAGTGCGACTGTTTAGTTGTTGGGGAGAGCATGCCTGGTTTCGGGAGCCTGTTAGATTATCCCAGATCCTGGCTCCATCAACGAATTTTTGGTCATGGATTCCAATCGTGTCCGTAAGATGTTCAGGGAGAATTGCTGCTAAAAGCCCTCTGGATGCAATGCATGAAGACGGGAAAAGGGCGTAGAGCAATCTGAGATAACTTGCAGTCGGGACTGGGAGTGTAGCTTTGCCCCACTGCCCATCTTCTAGCGTAAGGTAAAGTACTTTGTAAAGATCTGCCACAGGATACTGTCATATTCGTGCAGTATGGGGTTATCATATGAAGGACACATTAGGAAATATGTCAACCTGGGCAGACTCAAGCTTTTTTGTGAGAAGGTACAAGGCATCATGGGTGTCAAGATTGCCATTCGTTGTTCCATTCTCCTCAATTCTTCCAGTTTTTTTTCCTGAGAATTGTGTCAAGGGCACCCTTTTAGAGGTTTTCCCAAGCAAGACACTATTTGTAGGGGCAATGACTGTTGTTCATTGTAGTTTTGATATCACTGCATCTATCACTTGTTGATTGACTGAGCGGGATTTCACATTTGGATGGATTCAGGATGAGACCCATTTCCTGTCCCCCGTGTCATCACCTGTGTAAGATCATCCAGCGTGCCATCATCCAGGAACCCCTTGCTGGACACCCCTCTGATGATGGGGATTTAAAAGCCTCCAAACAGGAGCATTGAATCCTTGCTATATCCAGCTGAAACAAAGAGAAGAGACCTGGGAAATGGTATTGTACAGCTGCTAATACTACGTCTCTTTTCAGGAGATTAAATGCATTCTTGAAATCTAATTTAACCACTGCATTGTCCTCAGGCAGGTTGTCGATATACGCCCTTGTTGCATGAACCGCTGCTTCACTTCCTTGAGAGACCCCCAAAGCCAAGCTGGTTTGGTTGAAGCATGATGGCTGCCTCTGCATGAATACTTCTGACAGCAGCTTTAGAAACGAGGCGGTGAAACGTGTTGCCCACTGCGATTGGCCTAATTCCTCCATCCTTCTTTTTAAGGGCACAAAGTGATGCACCAAAAGAAAGGTTTAATTTCGTCAGGAATCAGACCAGCCAAGGAATTGTTGACTAACCTTGTGATCTCTGAAAGCAGTGACTCTGCAATCTTCCTGATAAGTGGATTAACCATTTCCTTTAAATGCTGTGGCCTTATTCCAGTGTAACCCCCAGCAGAGCCGGACGGGAATGACATTGTTGCTTTGTAAATGTCCGAGTCTTGCACAATCAATGGTTCCACAGTGGGGACAGAGGTGTTGGAACTGTTGGTTCCCTAGTTTCCCTGGAAGGGTGCTTTCCTCTAAGTCTTCAGCAGTGTCAGCATCCCTGGGGGCAACTGTACTTCACTGGTGATAATCTGATTGCTCCCACTGTGTTGCCCTCTTCAATTTTCTTGCTCACTTGGACTCTGATTTTTTCTGTTGTCAGTAGAGTGAGGGGATTCTGCCTCTCCCATTTTTGTGTTGATGGGAAGGTGAATGAGGTTATCAGCTCTAGAAAAGTCTCTTAAGGATTTAATGATATGAGGCTAGCCTCTTTCCCTTCTTTCCGGCACAGCTAAGCAGACATTTACAAAAAGTAGCAAGTTGTGCCATGCCTTGATGGTTGGTGGAGCATTTATAATAGAAGAACCATCGTTTACTTTTATTAAGAGGTCCGTAAGTTTCCAGCTGCGTGTGGACGGGCTGCTTTGGGAATATATGTGAGTGTCCTGGTACCTGTTGCTTTAATTGCTTCCAAGATATTATCTGATGAGATGAGATATGTTGGAGTGGGTTCAGGTGCCTGAAGTGGCTCTGGGTCATCACTGTCCACAGGAGGACATCCAGAACCCGGGCAGCTGCCATGTTTGCGGAGAAAAACATTTGAGTTGAGACAACGAAGCTGTAAACACTGACACTTGCCTCTCCTAGTGTAGCCAGCCGTGCCATTTCCTTGGCTGCTCGCTTCCTCCGACTGGCATTCATCTGGCGTAGACTGTAGGAGTGGAGTACGACATGCTGAATGTGTAATGTGCGTGGAAGGTAGTGAACTTGACTGTAGGCCTGGTAGGGCTTGAGGGGGTGTCGCTGGGATTTGGGTGGTGGAGGCGCAGGTAGATGGGTGGGGGTCGCCAGGGGAGAGGAGTGAGGGAGTACACACATGGACTTGCACTCTATATATTGTTCACACTGACTTACAATACACACAACACACACAATACACACAACATTATTGTTTCCCATGTACGTCATGAAAGATGTGGGTATGTGCACTTCTGAACCCCAGTGTCTTCCCTCACCACCTACACACAGCGCCTCTTCCCTCTCCCCTGAGGCGTGGGGAGGCGGCACTGTCCTCCCTCGTTAACATTAACCCCACATTGTTTTTCCATAACATATGCCTCTAATTATTCCATGCATCACGTAATCATTTCTAGGTAACTGGAAGCATGTCGCATGGTGCTGGAGGTAGATGTTTTATGAGAGCATTTCGAGGTTTGTATATACGATAATCTTGTCCGGCACTCCCACACAGTGTAGGCCTTATTCTTCCCCACCCACACTGGCCATCTTCCACACTACCACCACTCACCAACCTTCACAAACTGCACATTATTTCCCTATTTGCGTTGAAACAATGCACTGTAATGTTTTCTCACTGCACTGGAATCTTCCCAACGTATTCACACAGAGTCCTGTTCAGTCCTGGATCTGGTCAGCCTCGTTGATCAGTACTTATACTTGAAAATCACACAGTTAGCCCGCCACACGTCTTGCCATGCCAGCGCCTGGCATGTATATACTGCATATATATATATATATATATATATATATATATATATATATATATATATATATATATAATATATATATATATATATATATATATATATATATATATATATATATATATATATATATATATATATATATATGTCGTGCCGATTAGGTAAAACTGGTCAATTAGCAAGAACTCATCTAAAATTAAGTCCTTTCTAAAATTTTATCCTATACGTTTAAAGATATATTTTTTTCATTTATGGTAATGTAAGAATTTATAATTTTGTACCAAGAGAAACTTTGAAAACCTACCTAACCTTATTTCAACAAGCGCAATTTAATTTAGCCTAACCCAACTAAATATATTTTAGATATGTTAACATTAATTTAATAATAAACAAACACAATGAACTATATTTTTTTCGTTATGTTCAGAATGATTTTGGCGAAATTATTGCATACGCAAATTTTCACTTGTCTTATATGGCAAGGTGAGCGTTGCTATTTAAGCCAAAATAGCTTGTTTTACCTAATCGGCACGACATATAAAACTTGCTATTTTGGCTTAAATAGCAACGCTCTTCTTGCCATATAAGACAAGCGAAAATTTGTGTAAGCAATAATTTCGCAAAATTCATTCTGAACCTAACGAAAAAAATATATTTAATTGTGTTTGTTTATTATTAAATTATTGTAGTATCTCCGTATTTGAATTATTGATTATGTATATGTATAAATATAATACAATGTTGCATCAAAGGCAACAACTGCAACTACTGTTGCATCAAAGGCAACAACTGCAACTACTGTCTCATCTGAGAGCCTCAGATGAGACATTCCATAAACCAAAGATATCTTCAGCCCAAAGCAACAACTGTCAACGAATTAATAGAATACTGAGCGGGGACTTGATCTGTGGTCCTTGTACTTATTAAGTCCAACACTGTAGCCGCTCAACCACTGTTCTTACAATATTATAATTTTACAACCAGAACAATTTTGATTTGGTTATAACAGCAGCACCAAATGAGCCTATATTGCATTATTCTACAATCCCATGAGCCTATATTGCATTATTCTACAGTCCCATGAACTTGTGTGGTTTATCTATTTTAATGTCCCTCAAAGCCATATAGTCCATAAACCCATGAACAGTAGTAATGAGCGACTGTCAATGAATAAAAGAAAACTGGGTGGGGACTACAACCGTGGTCGTGTACGTAGCGGGCGCCACCCTGTGACCACTCAGTCACGGAGTAGGCAGTCTAATGATTTAACAACTACCTCAACTTTGAGTTAGTTGTGTTAGTGGCACCACTGTGACGTTACTATCTCCTCAGTGCCTGAGTGATTAGTACATTTACCTGGTATGTACAAAGGTCATGTTCAAATCCTAATCCAGTATTTTACTTGTTCATTGACAGTCGTTGAATAATACTTTTTTTTCCTTGAGTTAATAGACTTTAGCTTTGATGAGCACGAGAATAACTGTACCTTGAAAGCGTTTGGGGCTATGGGAGGAGACAGTAAAATCACAGGTGATGCAGCTGATATAACCAAATCACAGGTGAACTGGTTGCAAAATCTTCCTATTCTGAGCTCCATAGCTATGAGTGGCTATATCTTTTGGATTAGTATGTATAAGTGTCAAGGTTCGAGTCCCGGTTAGTTTTCTGTTTATTCCTTGAGAGTCGTTCATTACAATTTGTGTGGTACTCGATGAAGCGAGGATAGATAGACAGTGTCACTTCAAATGCATTATCGTGTCTCGTTCATCTGAGTGTGCTTCCACATATATAATTTAATTAATCAAATCACAGAACGGATGCGACTCCAACCCATGGAGAGAGTCCTAAATTTCGTAGGCCATGGTTTCGAACCCCATCCGTTCTGTTATTTTTTTGCAATAGCGTACTTACGATTTCTTGGTTTATAATTTCATTGTTTGACTTAGTTGTGTGCCAACTTCTAATCGTCTTAACGGTGTTGATCTACAGTTCCTGAGCGTTTTGATTGTTTTGAACACGCAGTAGACTTCATAAGTTGAACGAAATCTCTTGGGCCTGTTGAACGCAGTGATCACATCTCTTGGACGCCTTTCGAAAGTCGAGTTGTTGCTCCTGTGTTTCTTGAGGCTATCAAGTAGCACTTCATATGCCCATTGAGATTTCTTAGATAAAACTGCTATGGCTTTTGTGTTCATTGAGGTACAAATAGCTGGGGTAATGGATTGCTGGGGATACTATTCTCAGATTGCGAACGACCGATGCACATCTTACTAAATATGAGGTCAACTCAAAACCACCTTTACATTCAGCTCTGCTCTAGAAACAATGATCTACAATGAGTCAAGTAACGGTGTTGCTCTTGTGTCTCTTTTGCTCTCTCCGAGGTGCCATGGATGGCACCTCGGACTAGCATAAATGGGACACATTCCATTGGAATTGAGGTAATACATTTCCTAAAGGAACCCCAAGGTAAGTCATCTAAATATTCAGCTCAAACAAATTTTTGGTGAAACTTCTGTCAAGACTTTGATCTTGTTAAAGTTCTCTTCTTCTCGTTTTGTCAATAATATGTAAATTTTATGCAAATACTTTTGCAATAGCGCGAACATTGTTCTTTTTTTCCTCGCGGTTTAATCGTACTTTGAAGAAAATTCAAGATCTGTATAAACTTTTCACTCGAGAATTTGCATATGAAATAATAATAGCTGAATGTGAGCTCATGCCAGCTGCAGCTACAAGTACATTTTCGCATATTTATTTTTTCTGTGACTTAGCTTACTTATTTAATATCTAACATGCTCATCTCAAGACACACACACACACACACACACACACACACACACACACACACACACAGTGAGAAATAATAATGAACTCTCACAGCAGTGTTAATTGAATTCGTTAGTAATCCCTTATATTTTTTCTTCCCCATTGTTTGAGAATACCTTTCCTGATTTACTTCAAACACTTATGTATTATTAAACTACAGATCAGTGTCACTGACTTGTATAGTTAGCAAAGTCATGGAGAAGATTTCACGAGAAGAGTGGTAGAGCATCTAGAAAGGAATGAGCTTATCAACGACAACCAGCACGTTTTCAGGGAAGGGAAATCCTGTGTCACAAAACCATTGGAGTTCTATGACAGGGTGACAACAGTAAGACAAGAGAGAGAGGGGTGGGTAGATTGCGTTTTCTTGGTCTGTAAGAATGCTTTTGACACAGTTTCACACAAGAGATTAGGGCAAAATCTGGAGGACCAAGCAGGTATGACAAGGAAGGCACAACAATGGATCAGAGAGTAAGTGACAGGAAGGCAACAGAGTCATGGTACGTGACGAGGTGCCAGAGTGGGCGCCTGTGACGAGCAGGGTTCTACAGGGGTCATTCCTTGGATCGGTGCCGTTTCTGGTATAGTATGTGAATGACGTGATGGAAGGGATAGACTCAGAAGTGTCCCTATTTACAGACAGTGTGAAGCTAATGAGGAGTATTCGATCGACTGAGGATTAGACAGGACTTCAAAGGGATCTGGAAAGGCTGCAAGACTGGTCCAGCAACTGTCTACTAGAGTTTAACCCAACCAAGAGCTAAGTCATGAAGATTGGGGAAAGGCAAAGACAACCGCAGACAGAGTTCAGTCTAGGGGGCCAAAGACTGCAAACCTCACTCAAGGAAAAGGATCTTGGGTTGAGTATAATATAGAGCACATCTCCTGAGGCGCACATCAACCAAATAACTGCTGCAGCATACGGGCGCCTAGCAAACCTAAGAACAGCGTTCTGACATCTCAGTAAGGAATCGTTCAGTGTACATCAGACACTTACTGCAGTATACAGCACCAGTTTCGAATAAACAACTGGTCAAGCACATTGAGAAATTATATTATTATTATAATCATAGGGGAGCGTTAAAATCGTAGGGATTATACAGCGCCTGTAGTGGGGGGGATGGAAGGTATGCAGGTTCAATTCAGGGAACTGGGGCACAGATCCAATTCCATAGATCAAGAGCCCCTCACCAGAGTCAAGGAACCTTCCTGGAGGGGGTAAGAAATTAGAGAAAGTGCAAAAGTTTGCAACGTGACTAGTCCTGGAGTTAAGGGGCATGTCCTACGAAGAGAGGTTAAGGGAAATTGACCTGATGACACTGGAGGACAGAGAGAGAGAGAGAGAGAGAGAGAGAGAGAGAACATGATAACGACATATAAAATACCGATAGGAATTGAGAAGGAGAGAGACAGGATGTTCCAGAAAGGGGACACAGCAACCAAGGGTCACAATTGGAAGATGAAGACTCAGATGTTAGGAAGTATTCCTTCAGTCATAGAGTTGTCAGGAAGTGGAATAGTCTTCCGAATGATGTAATGGAGGCAGGATACATACATAGCTTTAAGACGAGGTATGATAAAGCTCATTGAGCAGAGAGAGTGCACCTAGTAGTTACCAGTAAAGAGACGGGGCCATGAGGTATGAATCGACCCCTGCAACTACAATTAGGTGATTACACACACTTATTCTCAAAAACAACCGATATAATAGTTCTTCCACCTTGGGTAAACCTGGCCAGTAAATATCTGAGCTCATGCTTTTCTAGAGCTATTGAAAGAATATTGAGAATTGAAGGAACTTCTATTCTCTTCATTGGAACAGAATTTTTATGTATTATCTACTTTTAGATTTTAATTTACACGTAAGTCGAGAACACCTCTTCAAATTACCTTCAAATTTTATATATGGAAATTAGGATCGAGTTATCTGAACAGTTGTCATAGTTATGTGCCCCATTTCCAAATTTATTGAACTAATTTCTGGGATGGATCAGATAACCTCCAAAAGCTTCAGTGGTGGAGCTTCAAAAATTCGTAAAAGGTTCCCAAAACTATGATGACGAAAGGACCACTATAAGAGGGTCGTGTATGCTCTGGAGGAAAAACAAAATGCAGAAGTAATATACATAGATTTTGTAAAAGCCTTCGACAAGTGTGATCATAGTGTAATAGCGCACAAAATGCATGATAAATAAGTAACAGGATAACTTGGTCAATGGATCTATAACTTCCCAAAAACATAGAACACAAAGAGAAATAGTAAACAGAGTAAGCTCAGAGGCGGCTACAGTGAAAAGCTCCGTTCCACAAGGTACAGTACTCGCTCCTATCCTGTTCCTCATCCTCATATCTGACATAGACAGATATGTTTTAACCTCAGCACCATGTCTTCCTTTGCGGATTGCACCCAAATTTGCATGACAGTGTCATCCATCGAAGACACTGTAAGTATCCAAGCGGACATAAAACAAATCTACAAATGGGCTGCAGGCAACAATGTGAAGTTCAATGAAGACAAATTTCAATTACTTAGCTATGGAAAAGTCAAGGAATTTAAAACTGTATCGGAGTATAAAACCAATTCCAGCCACACAATAGAGCGAAAAGCTAATGTGAAGGACCTGGGAGTGATAATGTCAGAGGATCTTACTTTCAAAGACCACAATAGTGTTTCTAGCACATCTGCTAGGAAAAATAATAGGATGAATAATGAGAACCTTCACAACTAGCGATGCAAAGACCTTGATGATTCTCTTCAAATCGCTTGTTCTCTCTAGGCTGGAATATTGCTGTACACTAACGGTCTCTTTCAAGAAAGGCGAAATTGCAGACGTTGAGAATATACAGATAACTTTCGAGGAACGGATAAGTACAATAAATTTAGCACGTAAATTCCTCGGAAAGGTTCAAGTCCCTTGATTTGTATTTCCTGTTACCCAGGTGAGAAATATACATGACAATATACACTTGGAAAATCCTAGAGGGACTAGTATCGAATCTGCACACGAAAATCACTCCCTACGAAAGGAAAAGACTCGGCAGGAAATGCAACATCCCCCCTCCAATGAAAAGCAGGAGGGGGAGATGCTAAGAGACAACACAATGAGCGTCAGGGGCCCATGACTATTCAACTGCTTCCCAGCATATATAAGAGGGATTACCAGTAGACTCCTGGCTGTCTTCAAGAAGGCGCTGAACAGGCACCTAAAGTCAGTACCAGACCAGCTGGGATGTTGTTCGTACGTCGGTTTTTGTGCGGCCAGTAGTAACAGCCTGGTTGATCAGGCCCTGCTCCACCTCGTGGCCTGGTCACGAACTGGGTGGCGTGGGCGTTGACATCAGAAACCCTCTCCAGGTAATGTGTGGATGCAGATTTTATGAATTTTTATTAAAAATAGTGCGAAATTTTGTTTCCCGTTAAATCACGTTAAACCAATTTCAGTTTACATTTTTGAACATGTTCAATATTTTATGGATGAGTCATCTTATGGGCAGGATATTACCTATAAAATAACGTTTGCGTGCACGAAATTTTTTTGATGTAAAATGAAAACAACTAGAATCCCTGGAATCCTTGGAATCCATGGAATCCCTGGAATCCTTGGAATCCTTGGAATCCATGGAATCCCTGGAATCCCTGGCATAACCTGAAAATGACTCTTCAGATATGCTTCACATTTTTGTCACTGGTGGGGGTTCCAGAATACAAGGATGACAGTGCCACTGGGTGGCATAAATCCCAATTTGACAAAACATTGAATAAATATAGATATTATTATTATCTTTATTCAATAACAAAGAAATGCTTCTTCTGATTAGCTTTAAAATATTATGTCAATGAATTCTACAACATGGATGATAACCCAAAAGTTCAGTGCGAATAGGCTGAAATTTGAAATTTTACTGAAATATTTAAAAAAACTATGAATAATAATAATCATATCAGTTATTCAAGAATGCTTCTTTCGAGTGGCTTAAACTTTTACCACTGTTGTGCTTTATTAAAGTAAAGCTTTTCACTCACTTCGACAAATGTAAATTTAAAAATATCAATATAATTTAGCAAACATGTAGGTAGGTAAGGTTCGTCAGGAAACAGGACAAGTCTTTCCTGCCGCGGGTCTCAGTTGTATGATGACCCGCCGTAGGAGCTTTTGGTCATCTGACCGAGGCCTTCAGCTGGCTTACCGATCCAACTCTTTAAAAATTATTGTCGTAGTTATAACCATTGTTATGGTTTATTAGCAAACGTGTTCTCTTGAAATAACTAGTAAATGATTCTTTTGATCAGTTTCAGGCCCTAAATGGCGGTGTATCTTAATAAGAAATATTTTGTATTAATTTTTTAGCTGTGTGTGTGCCAGCTAGCCAGTTTTATCAAATTAATTTTTCCAAAAAAAAAAAAAAAAAAAAATCTTACAGAATTGTAAAGAATTATATATTAAGTGTAAATGTGAAAATAAAACTGGAAAAAAAATCCGCTGTTTTATAGGTTTTTCAGTTTCAACGAAGAGAAAACTTTCCTATTTTTCAGAACATTTTTAACACCATTCTCGCTTGCTCTATCACGATTTTTTCTTATTATTTGAATGGCATTTTAAATCGCGTTGAAGATTACAACGCTTTTTTCTTGCATTGTGGACAAGATTCACTGGACTATTTCTGTGTGTGGGCGCCTTATGCACAGTGCTACATAATCCAGTCCCATTTTTTTGTGTGAGATTACTGAAAAAAGGCTCTTCTGATCGCTCATTTTGCCACTTTTAACCTCGTAATACTGCAGCTTCTTATAGAGAAACTGCACAAGGACGACTCTCATGGGATGGCAGGTAGAGGCAAGTAAGAAACATCAGATTTAAGAATAGTACATTATAGATGTTAGATAGGAAAATTCTAGAGCGAAGTTCTAGGTGGAAAAATTAAAGAATGTATTATATGTATCGGGAGGGGGGGGGCAGGTTCATACAAAGCTCGGAAGAGATTAACATCAGTGTAAGGTCGTTTTATTGTGGTGTCCAAATAGTCAGTCCAGTGATCATGGTAAGTCTCAAGTCTGTCAATTTGTCTATCGTAAAGTGTCTTCCAAAATTCGTTCAAAGCTGGTGAGTCCTCAACTTCAGTTCAGACTCTCAGGTAAGGACCCAATAGGGGCGAGGGGAAGTGGGGACAGAAGAAGAATAGCCGGTGAGAGGAAGAGCTTAAGTAGAAGAGAAAGAGTCAGGACTAAACCCAACAGTCTAACTACTTTTGGTATTGTCCTCAACTAAGACCCTGAGAAAAAATATATTTAATTATGTTTTTTTTTATTATTAAATTACTGTAAACTTATGCTAAATATATTTAGTTCGATTAGAGTAAATTAAATTGCACTTGTTACGATAAAGGTAGGTAAGTTTTCTATGGTTCTATTGGTGCAAAATTATTATTTTTACATAAGTATAAAAAAAATATATATATATACATATATCTTTAAACGTTTGAGAGAATATTTTAGAAAGGACTTAATTTTAAATGAGTTCTTGTTAATTGACCAGTTTACCTATTCGGCACGACATATATATGTATTTATATATATATGTATATATATATATATATATATATATATATATATATATATATATATATATATATATATATATATATATATATATATATATATATATATATATATATATATATATGCAAGACAACCACTATGAAAAAATATAGAGAATGTCCAAGCGCTTTCGTGACTACTCACATTATCAAGGAACTATAACAGGAAAACATGACAAGAAGGCTTATATAAGGGGCGAGACTACACCTCACAGTCACATCACACTAACAAAGACTACACCTCACAGTAGCGTAACATCTCACGACTCTGTGAAGAGGAACATAAGAAAGGACCTGAAACTCTTCCCAAGAATTAAGATTAGTCCAATTTATCATTAAATTCTTCCCAAATTTTATTAAGTCCAGAGTTCATAGATGAAGAAATCTCTAAAATTTATGAAATAGCGAATGATTTAAAATACCCAAGAAACATAATTGATAAATCTTTTAAAATACCTAGGAATACTTTTTACAATCCAAAAAGGGACAACAAACCTTATTCAACCAAAAATATGTTGGTTCTCCCTTACCATGAAAACTTGATTGATATGCCTTCCTTTCTTAAGAATTTTAATATCAAAGATGTATTTAAAAATCTTGATACAGTAAAAAGACTTTTGATAAAAAATTCCCCCCAAAATGCTGACGGATGTGTATATAAGATTCCCTGTAAAATATGTGATAAAGTTTATTATGGTCAAACTGGTAAAAGTCTTGAACTAAGATTAAAACAACATAAATATAGCATTAGAACTGGACAAGATTCTAATGCTCTATTTATTCATGTGAGAGATTTTAACCATCCAATTGATTTTCAAAATGCTGAGAAGATTGTATCAAGCAAGTCCATGGTTGAGAGAAATATAATAGAATCATGTTTCATTAAAAGCAGTTTTGAAAATAATATGAATATTTCTTTTGGTTTATATAAATTGGATTATTTTATAATTAATAAAATTTGGGAAGAATTTAATGATAAATTGGACTAATCTTAATTCTTGGGAAGAGTTTCAGGTCCTTTCTTATGTTCCTCTTCACAGAGTCGTGAGATGTTACGCTACTGTGAGGTGTGGTCTTTGTTAGTGTGATGTGACTGTGAGGTGTAGTCTCGCCCCTTATATAAGCCTTCTTGTCATGTTTTCCTGTTATAGTTCCTTGATAATGTGAGTAGTCACGAAAGCGCTTGGAATTCCTCTATATTTTTTCATAGTGGTTGTCTTGCATATTTTGATATCACCTGTTTACTGTGATATTTTTGCATATATATATATATATATATATATATATATATATATATATATATATATATATATATATATATATATATATATATATATATATATATATATATATATATATATATATATATATATATATATATATATATATATATATATATATATATATATATATATATATATATATATATATATATATATATATATATATATATATAAATGCTGCAGCGAGGAGGAGGCTGGAGGCAGTGGAGATGTCCTGTCTAAGGGCAATGTGTGGTGTAAATATTATGCAGAAAATTCGGAATGTGGAAATTAGGAGAAGGTGTGGAGTTACTAAAAGTATTTGTCAGAGGGCTGAAGAGGGGTTGTTGAGGTGGTTTGGTCATTTAGAGAGAATGGATCAAAGTAGAATGACTTGGAGAGCGTATAAATCTGTAGGGGAAGGAAGGCGGGGTAGGGGTCGTCCTAGAAAGGTTGGAGGGAAGGGGTAAAGGAGGTTTTGTGGGCGAGGGCTTGGACTTCCAGCAAGCATGTGTGAGCGTGTTAGCTAGGAGTGAATGGAGACGAATGGTTTTGGGACATGACGATCTGTTGGAGTGTGAGCAGGGTAACATTTTGTGAAGGGATTCAGGGAATCCAGTTAATTGATTTAGTTGGACTTGAGTCCTGGAAATGGGAAGTACAATGCCTGCACTTTAAAGGAGGGGTCTGAGATAGTGACAGCTGGGAGGGACTTTTCTCAGCTGTCGTATCTGAGCTCCTCTGCAAAGACAGTGATTATGTATGAGTGTGGTGAAAGTGTTGAATGATGATGAAAGTTTTTTCTTTTGGGGATTTTCTTTCTTTTGGGTCACCCTGCCTCGGTGGGAGACGGCCGACTTGTTGAAAAAAAAAAATATATATATATGTCGTGCCGATTAGGTAAAACTGGTCAATTAGCAAGAACTCATCTAAAATTAAGTCCTTTCTAAAATTTTCTATTATACGTTTAAAGATATATTTTTTCATTTATGTTAATGTAAGAATTTACAATTTTGTACCAAGAGAAACTTTGAATATTTGAAGCCGAGCAGAAGAGGAGTTCTCCTTTTAAAACATACATTTGAATAATCCAATTTCAATAAAATGTTTTGGTATTTTAACAAATTTACCTGCATGCAGGCTGAATACAGTGCATACTATCCTGCCCATTGATTAAGTATTAAAGCCATTCAGATGAGGCAGACTGAAATGAAAATTTTATGCTGTTATACACAAGTTGGCAGATGTGTTCCTGCTCACTTTAATTTATTCTCTGCCATCGAACGTTTCTAGAGCGTTTTAGATAAGGAACAAATAAGCAATCATAGGGAGCTAGCAAATATAATTTATTTCAAGAATTTTGCACTAGTTATTGTACAACAGCATTAAAAAATAAAGTTCATCAGATGAGGCTTTTAAATGCTATGAGAAAACTATAAAAAGAAATAAGAGAAAGAAAATTAAAAGATAATTCACGCAAACCAACTACTTAAAGGTTCTAATTCAGGGACACCTAATTAAGCGATACTGAACTTCTTTTCAGTTTATATCCCTTCTATTAGTATGGCTATAATTAACTCGTATGTTGATGTGTTTTCTGAGAAAGGAATCCTCATATTTCATAGGAAAGGAAAAATATTTGCACACTTACTGTGGTTTTAATACTTGGTGTAGTGTCCTTTACACTTAATCAAGTCCCTCAGCCGTGTAGGAAGACTCTCACACAAAGTCATGAACGTTTCGGGAGGTATAATATTCCATGCCTCATGTAGAGCAGCCTCCAGCCGTGGGATGCAACTGATATCCTTGTCCAGTAAACTTCGTTTCACTATCGACCAGAGGTTCTCAATAGGGTTAAGGTCTGGGGAATTGCCTGGTCAGTCATTAAAGCACCTCACTTCACAGTGCTTAAGCCCCTAAACTACAGATTTGGCTGTATGACATGGTGCACCGTCCTGAATAAAATCCGTAGCCCCACATTTGTCAATCGCCTCAGGTAAATTTTCACACAATAACTCCAGGCAATTATACGGGTTCTTATGCTGGTTTTTGGGTAGCACAATGAGTTCACCAACACTCTGAGCACTGAAACACCCCCAAACCATGAGCGAGTCTGGGTGTTTGGTGGTCCCACAGGTGTAGCGTGTCCCCCACGGTTACAGGTGACGGTGAAGGTTGCTTCATCACTCTAAAGTACTTCAGACCACTGTTGAGGAGTCGAGTGAAGATATTTTTTTTTTGCATAATCCAGCCTATGTTTCTTCTGTGGCTTGGAGATCCCAGTTCTGACACGTCTGTTAAGTTTTTACAGACACCTCTGAGATAATATGTGGGTTCTTTTCTTTCAGTTCTCTAGCAGTTGTCTTAGGTGTACTCTCTAACTGCTTCTTTAGTACAGTTAAGATACGAACAGATGTCTTCTTCAAGGGGCCAGGCCGAGGTTTGGCAGACGGTAACTCGACACCGCTACCAGCCTTGAAACGCTGCACCCAGTTTCTCACTGAATGTTCACACACACCAACATTCTCCACTATTTCTTTCGTCTGGTGCTCAGCTTTGTGAAACCCTATGATATGAGCTATAGTTTCAGGTGTTAAAGACTTCCATTTGCATATAATCAAACATGTATATCCCCAAAACCAAAGAGAACACCGGACAAAAGATTGGGCAGATGAAAGACAAAAGTGCAACAGTTCGTCTCACCACGGCAGCCACGTGAGCACAGAGAAGTCAATGTGGAGTGTGGCGGCAAGCCGTGACGTCATGCTAACGGCTGCTACCCGGCATAATGCCTTGACTAGCACTGTACATGTGTATATTTACACATGCCTTTGCCTTTGTATGCATGCATGTGTGTTTAAGTATGTGACAGTATAAACACAAAGTAATCCTTTGGCTATAAAGAGAGCAATCTCCGTAGACTTACTTTAAAAATAATAACATAAAATATATAAATAATTAATCAGTGTCTAAATATTCGTTTTTTTTCCAAAAGCTTGGCTAGTCCATTACATGATGGAAACTAACAGGCAACAGTAATGTATCAAAATAATAAATATATTAAATTCAACTTAATATTTATATTTCTTCATTTTTTTTTATAATTGTCCTGCAATCTGTGTGTAAGAATTGATGGGGATAATAAAATCGTGTAGGTATGTATCTTTAATGTGACTTTTAAAAGGTGTTGTGTCACGTGAGAACCAATATTTTCTATAATTTCCTCATGTACTGTAAGGAGTTGATTAAGTAAGGAAAAGTTTTTATAATGCTGGAAGAGATTAATATTCCAATAATGATAATGTATTACACACCTGAATTATTTGAATAGATAAATGTATTGGTACACCAAAATGTTTTTTTTTTTTTTTTTTGGGGGGTAACGGAATATGGCTTAATGTGTTTATTGTGGTAGCAAGTGATGTTAATTTATCGTGGGTCATCGGGGCTGACAAAAATATTATCGCCAAAAATCTAACAAGACTAATGTGTAGTGAATGTGGAAAGGTCCAGATCTGTGCAATAACTGTCAGATTAATGCTTATAATAATAGAAAATGAGACGCGGTGTTAACGGGATGAAGATAATTGACCACCGCGTGGGTTATCAAAGTGTAAGTTCACCTTCCTCATACATCAGGTAAGGTAACTAGTTATTGTCAAATATTAGGGTACCTGCCTATAGGGAGGCGTTAGGATACATTATGAAAACCATAATTTCGTTAGATATATTTAATTTTGTATAATGTATAAAAATGATATAGAACCAACAAATCCTTAATCATCAAGTTAACAATAAATTTTCATTAATCATATACAGTCCACTTTTATTATAGCCAGTGTTACAAGCTCGAAATATTGTATTTAATAAAAATTCAAGACGTGTATGTTCATAAAAATCTAAAGTGGGGAGGTGCGTTGAGGAGCTGAGACAGTAGACATGAAAAGAGGAGTAATGTAGTGACCCATTATTCATAAAGTCCCACATGTCTCCAAGGTACATCAATATCAGCAAGTGAAATCTGTTTTAGAGGTGCCAGAGTTCTACCCTGTTATGTGTGTGAAATGCTAATTCAGGATTGAAACTGTGAAATTCACACACAACGTTTTTCACAATATTAGTTCCAGATATTTGTATTATTTTAAAGAGTGTTTATTAGCTCTAGAAGAATAAATACTTCAACATTTTCAGTAAAAACATAAGCAAATTGAGGCTTTAAATTCCACTCGGACACTAACGTAAAAATTTGAAGCTGATCAGAAACGGTTTTCTCCATATATGCACACTGAAAAAAAATATGGAAATAGGCTATGTGACATTAATCATAGAACAAACACCCATTTAATCATAAGAATCTTGTCCTGGATACAGTACAAGAGTCAGTGGTCAGTGGTCACGAGTGGTCGCAGTCCCTGAGATGCTTTGGGAATTAGTGTGAAGGGTTAAATCATGGCTAGCTGCTGCAGTGTTTTAAAACGTGGGTTTGTAGTGTTGAAGAAGGAGGTCCTGCTTCTCCAGGAGGAATTTAGGAGGCTGAAGGTTCACCTCAATAAGTTTGGAAGTGAGAGTGATTCCTGCTTCTCCAGGAGGAAAATTTGGAGTTTAAAGGGTTTACCTCAATGGGTTTGAGAGTGATGGGCGGAGTGGTGGAGGAGAATAGGGGTAATAGTAGTGAGGTGAGTCTGCCACTCCCCCGAGGAGGGTGAAAAGGGGGGAGGAAGAAAAGGCTACCAGGAGTGAGGTGCAGTCCAGCACCTGCACAAGTGGCGAGTGGTTCCCAGTAATGGTAGGAACATCAAAATAAGGAAAGTTAAAAAAAGATTTGAAGGTAGGAAATCGCTTTCTGTTCTTCAGGATGAGTGACTCCAGTGGCCAGTGAAGGTAAAGGATATTTCCCCCGCAAAAGAGGAAGGGAAATTTTGTGGTAG
>WNWK01031229.1:0-22855 GCA_009830355.1 Cherax destructor
AATGACCCTGAGGCGGCAAATACCGTCTTTTGTTGTGATGGAGGCATTCCGTACCCAGGTGTACATGACGTATACAGGACAGCAGAGGGCGTGTCGACTATGCGGTAGCACATGGCATATAGCAGCAACGTGTGAACGGCGAAGGGCCATACAATGGGACTCGAGGTGAGGACGACGTGCGGACAGAGCCAGGTGCCAGAGAGGAACAGGTGCTGTTAGCGACACCTGTGGTAGAAGATATAATGGCGAATGCTGCGGAATTTATAAATGGAGTGATGCTGTTGAAGCAAGTGAGGAGGCCATGTTGACGTTGCCCCAGGAGTCTCCAAGTGAGACTATGAGGGGCAGGGTCACCCCTGAAAGAAGTCCACTTTTTTTTTTTTTTTTTTTTTTTTTTTTTTTTTTTTTTTTTTTTTTTTTTTTTTTTTTTTTTTTTTTTTTTTTTTTTTTTTTTTTTTTTTTTTTTTTTTTTTTTTTTTTTTTTTTTTTTTTTTTTTTTTTTTTTTTTTTTTTTTTTTTTTTTTTTTTTTTTTTTTTTTTTTTTTTTTTTTTTTTTTTTTTTTTTTTTTTTTTTTTTTTTTTTTTTTTTTTTTTTTTGGGGGGGGGGGGGGGGGGGGGGGGGGGGGGGGGGGGGGGGGGGGGGGGGGGGGGGGGGGGGGGGGGGGGGGGGGGGGGGGGGGGGGGGGGGGGGGGGGGGGGGGGGGGGGGGGGGGGGGGGGGGGGGGGGGGGGGGGGGGGGGGGGGGGGGGGGGGGGGGGGGGGGGGGGGGGGGGGGGGGGGGGGGGGGGGGGGGGGGGGGGGGGGGGGGGGGGGGGGGGGGGGGGGGGGGGGGGGGGGGGGGGGGGGGGGGGGGGGGGGGGGGGGGGGGGGGGGGGGGGGGGGGGGGGGGGGGGGGGGGGGGGGGGGGGGGGGGGGGGGGGGGGGGGGGGGGGGATTCAAAATGAAAATTTTCATGCCATTAGGGGTTTGAGGGATTGGAGGATGTTTTATGGGGATAAACCCCCAGCTATGGTATTGCGTAAATTTCGGGAACGACGGAAGGGCATGACGATTATGTCCTTAACGGTGGATGAGGACTTAGATGGGTATAGGAGTGGCCAGGTGATACGAACACTGAGGGCATGAGTTGCTATACAGATAGATGGTTTCAGAGAAAGTTGCAGAAGGGGTTATATAATCAGGAGGCATGTGGTTTTGTTTTAGGTAGCATCTTAGAGAGGATTAGTCAGGAGGACAGGAAAGGTTTGGAGGACGTATTACTGAGGAAGAGGTATGGCAGGCGGTGCAGGGACAGAAACTTGGGAAGACACCGGGTTTGGACGGATTTCGGGCGACTTCTATGTGACTCATTGGGAGGTTTGCAGAGGGTATTGCTGAGGGTTTTCAATGGTATGAAGTCATCTATACAATACAGTACAATACAATCCCTGGACTGATTTTTGAACAAGTGGTGTCTGGTTTATTCCTTACTCCACCTCTTCTCATATTAGGTGCTTTTAATGCACATCATTTCCTCTGGGAGGGGTCTCACCCCGTTATCAGTTGGCTCTTTTTGTTTTTTTCCCCTTCTATGTTTTAAATACGGTACTCCCACCTATTTTTACCCTCATTTATTTTTGTTGTGCATTGCATTGATATCTCAGTATTCAGTTTTCCCCCACAACGGCCTGACTTTACCTGGTCTGTGTTCCCCTATTTATGACAGTGATCATTTTCCTATCCTTCTTCTACCCATTCATTTTCTCCCCTCCTCAAAGGCCACGTTGGGAATTTGAATGGGTGAATTTGGGGCCTTTACTTGCGTCACATCGTGTTTAGTAAAAAACCCCCTTCGCCCCCCACTGATGAGCAAAATTGGGTATTTTTTGTTTTAATCGGGGAACATTCAGCCCCCCAACTTAGTGGGGAATCCAGAAATGCATGTCTTGGTGGTCTTTGCTTGTGTTTTTTTCTTTTTAAATAATAGGTCCGATATCTTTTTTTTTTTTTTAGCAAATACATAAACATGTTCTAAAAACTGTGACCGCAATCACAAATGCAAATAATTGCAATAATACCCCGAAAAAACCATACATATAACCCCTCTCCAAAAATAAAACTTCTTATCCCCCCAACCCCAAATTATAAATTAAGCACTTTACATGTAAGAATCATAACCCCAAAAAACTATGAGGGCCCCCAAAATTTTACCCCGGATAAAGGGCCAAGGGAAAAAATAAAAAAAAATCCCCCATGGGGGGCCCCCCATTCTAAATTATAGCCATGCCTAATCCCCAAAAGTGCTCAATGCCATACTACATACACCCCAATACAGTAATGTCTGTCCCCAAACAATCATCATTTCTCCAAAATACCAAAAGTATCCCACAAAAGTACAATATATATTATACCCCTAATAAGATTAATGCATCCAATATACCACTCACACCCAGGACCTGAAACCCAGGACCCCTTCCCCTTTTATTATTAATGCAGTTCAACTTACATGAAAAAGGGGCAGAACAATACCAACCCCCTGTACAATGAGAAATATATACACAAAATACACCAAACCAGCCCAGTAACCAAAATGTTAACCTTTTAATCACTATGTTTGGGCCCCAAAATGAAATCCATGGAACCCCCAATAGGTTTCGCCAAACCAAAAAAGTTTTAAAAATAAAAAAATCAAAACCACACCAAAGTAACCCCAGCACGGGAAAAAACCCCCTTTTTTTCCCCATGACTCCCCTTAATTAACCCCCCCACCCAAACCACCCCCCCCGATCACACAACATACCCCCCCACACCCCCCGCCCCCCATCCCCGAAAAAAGGCATCCATCTCCACACCAAACCCCCCCCCTCCCAACCTTATAATTTCAGTCAAAAAAAAGCCACTACACAACCATACCAACACAACAACCAATCCCCAAGAAGTACAGAACCAACCCCCTCAACCCCTACAATCCCCGTAATAACTTCTCCACCCTTAAATTCCTATTTGAACCAAAAACCATCCCAACCCCTCCCATCCACCTGCCTGTTTCTACATTTCGTATGGTTACTTTCCACCAAAGCCCTAATTTTATTTCCCTTATTCTCACCTCCTTCAATCTCCCATGACCCACCACGAAATCCACCAAACAATACATGAGACCCCTCCAACCTCCCAACCCAACCCTCCCAATTCCAGGTATAGTGCCCTCAACAACTGTATCCCCCCCCCCCGGGTTTGCATACCACCCCCATCCACTCCGCACCCCAAAGCTTCACAGAAAAACATGCAACACAGTTTCAACATACCACACTCTCACACCTGCCCTCCTGTACCAACCCCATACTAAATAACATCCCTAGACCTCCCCCCCATGTAAAAATCTGTACATCTTTTCCCCGGTTTTTGCACATAACCTGAGTCCTCGAAACCCCCTCCATATCCGACCCAGTCATATACCGAAAAACCACCGCACCCCTACAACCTTAGCCACCCACCAAGACCCATCATCCCCTTCACCTTCAATTTGGCGTTCTGCTTCCCCCTCACCCCATCCTCCTTCTTTCCCCCTAAACCCCCTCCCTCACTAAGCACCTTTCCAAAACATCCCCACACCAGTCTAAAAGCTCCAACCAAATTAAACCCAAACCACCCATCCCTACCCTGTTCCTAACAATATCCTTCCAACCAAATTTCCCTCCCAAACGCCCATATATACTTGAATACTCTACGCCAACTCTTTCGTCCACATGCAACAAATGGTACAGGGTCGCAACATACCAAACCCACTGTAGATCAATGTTTGAAAAATTCCCTCTGTTGAAAAGTGAGATCACTCGGCCTCCATCAGACATATGACCTCACCCTTTTGCACCACCCGTCCAAAATTCACCTCTCTCATCTGATTCCTATCCCGCATGTATAAATTCCACAGATAGGGTGCTATCCACCCGATCCACCCAAACCCCCACACCCAGGACCCCTACCTCCAACATTTTCGACTTCACACCATTCCCTCATCCCGGTGGCGCGCAAAAAATCCGTAAACACCTCCAACCATCTCGAAACCAACCACTTTCCCCAAGAGCACCGTGGTGTCGTCGCAATAACCCAAGGTACCCTATCCCCCCCCCCCTCCCTGTCCCTACCTTTTCCCCTAATCTATAGAATGGATCTTGCCGCATGCAAAGAGAATCTCGACAGGGTGCCCCCTGTCGCAGCCCCTATCCATCTCCACCAGCCCCCCAAACCTACCATTTACCTGTATTCCGAACAATGCCCTTCATCAATGACATTCCCAATCCACTACCCTCCCCAAAACCCTGTCCCTATCACCTCAAACAACACCTCACGTTCCCCCACTTCTTTCACCCTTTCCAGTCCAAAGCTAAGATGATCCCCTACCACTATCTAAAAAAAACCCTTTAAACCTCTCATGCCCCTTAAGCGCTCCCTCCCGGATCCCCCCGCCCCCCCAATCCCCCCCTTTTAAACACCCTTTTTTAATCTATTTCCCCAATATTTTTTCAAGATCTTATAGTCTGATTCCAGAGCACCAGTGGCCTGTAATTACCAACATATTACCTACCTTTCCCTTTTCACCAATACCATTGCTCCCATTCCCATCCCTTTCCCCATCTTCCCATCCTTTTATCTGATTCATCTTTTTCAACACACAACCTCTCCATTATCCCAGTGTTCCTTATAAAACTCATTTGCCAGTCCATCTATTCCAGGAGCTTTGCTTTCTAAGCCACCGCCTCCATACCTCCTCTTCGCTATTACCCCCCATTCCCCCCTATCCCTCCCCTAACCTCCCCAATATCCCCTCTGTAAAATTTTACAAGCATCCAACTCCACATCCACACTACTCAGGTACCTCTGAAACCACTTGTCCACACACACCAATCGCCTTGTACTTCTAATATTCATTCCCCTCATAACCATCCAATCTCCTCTCTTCCACATATTCCATTGTCATTTCTCCCTACACACTCTACATTTACTTAAACATATTTTGAGGGTTTATCCCCCACAAAACATCATCTATAACCCCGCCTTCATCCTACACGCCCCAAATCTCCATTCTGTATTTTTATCAACCTATTCTTCAATCCTAATCTCCCCATAACCACATAGCCCCCTCTCACATAACAACTCTGTAACAGGCCTTCAATATATTGTTGCATCCCAAAACGCCATTCCACCTCCTCCTTTCCCAATCTTTGATAAAAATTCAATTGGGTTTTCCCACCGACACCCACCAACCCACCAAATCTTCCACCCAGGACCTTGTTCCCATAACCTACCCCACCAACCTGCAAACTCAACCCTTTATCCACACCCAATAACAACCTAAATTCAATTTCCAATATCCCCTATACCACTTAGCTACTCCCGACCAATCTACCTAAACCCAAACCCACCCCCTGGGGTTTAAAAAAACCCACATCCAAATAACTAACCCTCCCACCACAACAGACCCCGAAACAAACCACAACCTAGCCCCCATAACCCCCCCTAAAAAAAAGTATGCTCCCCAAACCCCAACCCCAACAACATCCCCCAACCCCCACTTCTTAATAAATCCCCCGTTCAACAACACACCCGCCCCCGGCCAAACATCTCGCTCCCGAATCACACAATTGAAGTCCCCACCAACTATCGACACCCTGGCAAGCCCCTGAAAGCATAATCATTACATCCTCCAAATTCCACCTTCCCCTTTCCTAGATTGTTCTGCAAGCATGTATACAAAAAAGAAACATAACGCCTCCCCCCTCCCCTCTACCCTCACTATCCGACCTCCCCCACACTCTTCCCAAGCATATAATTTAAAAGGGCTTGATTCTTGACTGCTACCGCCACCTCACCCTTTAATTTCCTGACAAACCAGCATACACCTTATATCCCGTCAATTAACCTCACTTCCGCACCTAAAATTATGTTCTTGTAAAAAAGCCACAGTCACACAATACCTCCTCAATGTGGATTCTACCCATGCTCTTTTAATCTCCTCCCCCAACGTTTAATGTTAGACACTTGAAAAAATTGTGGGGCTGCTTTCCCCCCTTCCTCCTGTTTTACTCATCTGTTTCCCACCCTTGACCTTTTCTCTATCATGCAAGACTCCCAGGTCTTTTCTCGACACCTCTACCATCGACTTTTTACCTGTCCTCTGTGCTGGGGTTCCACTTCACTATCAGTCACTGTGCCCGACCGCTTCCCTCGATCCAGACCCCCTTTCCCCTCTATCATCCTCTCGACGCCCCTTTTGTTCGTGCACCTCAACCGTAAAGTGCTCTCCACCAAAGACTGCTGCTCAACACTGCTCTCACCAACTCATCCACCACACTCACTGCCTCATCCAAACCTTTCACATCCCTTCCACACTGGGTAAATAACATCGACCAATATTCCCGTAACACCTCCCTCCAAAGGTGAATCCTACCCATTGCCAGGGTGTGTCTCACCACCAGCAGCAGCCTCCTGCCAGATGCCTTTGGCAACTTGACACACCTCCTGCGATCCTTCAACAATTTCACTCCATAATCATGGTCCGACCTCCTTGGCTTCCACCGGATCCAGCACAAACTCATGCGTCCTTCTTCCAGGTCTCTGCCGCCAGCATCCACCCGTGTCCCGTCCTCCGCATGCAGTCAGCAGCCACATGCTCACGCCCACACGACTTGCAGGTCCTACGTTGTCCCATGTATGTAACGTATACCTGGGTCCTAAATTCTGGCAGAATGACATAGAAGGAATCGGCCAGCGTAATGTCATCTTCAGGGAGAATGACCCCGAAGAGGCCCCAGCGGACCCTCACTCCAATTCCCGGCCATGTCAGCATGCACAATGCCATAAGCTCCAAAACGTCCTGATATCACAGGGTTTACCTGGAGAGAGTTCCCGGGGTCAACGCCCTGCGGTCCGGTCTGTGACCAGGCCTCATGTTAGATCAGGGTCTGATCAACCGGCTGTTACTGCTGGCCGCACACAGTCCAACGTCAAACCACAGCCTGGCTGGTCAGGTACCGACTTTAAGTGCCTGTCCAGTACCTGCATGAAGATAGCTAGGGGGTTTATTGGTAATTCCCTTATGTATGCTGGGAGGCAGTTGAACAGCCTTGGGCCCTCGACACTTACTGTGTTGTCTCTCCAACGTGCTTAATGGCACCCTGCTTTTCATTGGGGGATGTTACATCGTCAACCGAGTAATTGAGGTGGTTTATCGCAGTTATGCGTGCCGTGAAGGGTCTCTGCACATTTTCTAGGTCAGCAATTTCACCTGCCTTGAAAATTGCAGTTAGTGTGCAGCAATATTCCAGCCTAGATAGAACAAGCAACCTGAAAAGTCTCAACATGGGCTTGGCATTCCTGGTTTTGAAGGTTCTCATTATCCATCCTGACATTTTTCTAGCAGATGCGATTGCTACAGTGTTATGGTCCTTGATGGTGAATTCCTCTGACATGATCACTCCCAGGTCTTTGACATTAGTTTCTCGCTCTATTGTGTGGCTGGAATTTGCTTTATACTCATATGAGATTTTAATTTCCTCATGTTTTCCATATCGGAGTAATTGAAATTTATCATCATTGAACTTCATATTGTTTTCTGCAGCCCATTTAAAGATTTGGTTGATGTCTGCTTGAAGTCTTGCAGTGTCTTCAATGGTGGACACTGTCATGCAGATTCGGGTTGTCATCTGCAAAGGAAGACACAACACTGTGGCTTATATCCCTGTCTATGTCCGATAGGAAGATGAGGAACAGGATGGGAGCGAATACTGTGCCTTGTGGAACAGAGCTTTTCACCGTAGCCGCCTCAGACTTTACTCTGTTGACTACTACTCGTTGTATTAGGAAATTATAGATCCATCTACCAACTTTTCCTGTTATTCCTTCATCACTCATTTTGTGTCTATTACACCATGGTCACACTTGTTAAAGGGTTTTGCAAAGTCTGTGTATATAACATCTGCATTCTGTTTGTGTTCTAGAGCATCCAGGACTTTGTCATAGTGGTCAAAGTAGTTGGGACAGACAAGAGCGATTTGCTCTAAACCCATGCTGCCCTGGGTTTGAAATTTTTTTTTTTTTTTTACATTTTATTAGTTTCCAATAAGTATACATTACAGTTCTAAACATGCAATAATTACATTTTAAAAAAATTTTTTCAACATCAATTTTCTTTGATTAAGTGAATATATCAGAAAACTATACCCATAAACCAATTATCCTCTTCAACCAGTGAACTCCTGTCCCCTTTCCCCCCTTATAAGTAAATACAGAGTCCACAAATAACATAAACCCATACAATGAAATACAAGTCCACAATAACATTTTCTATAGTCCAAGAATATGCTGTGAAGACTGCAAAAAAGTTTACAGTAAACACAAAAATAAAAATAAATAACATAAGTGTTCATAGATATCTCCGACCTCAGTATATTACTCCCCACCTTACCCTCACACGACCCTGTATATTAACCACATCATACACTCTACTACATATACAATGCGTTTATTTCTAACAGAAACATTCACCACCATTAGAACACCTAGTCTTGTTCCATTGTTACACAAAACATGTTATTGTAAAAAATAAGTAGGAAACCCAACAGGGTTAAAGACAAATAAACAAAAGTTTTTCAATAATCACTTTTACCCCTATAAATAGCCCAAATATTATACAATTCAACCGAAGTGTCCACCACTGAAAGAACTGTATGAAACAGTGGTGAAAACAAAAGACTTATGGTTATGATTTCTCTCAAACCTTGCATTGACAGGTGTCTTTATATCCTGGAACATCCTACCACACAGGTTTCCAGATACCTTAACTCCACGGAAACTACCACTCTTGTTCCAGTACCATAACTGTACAGATTATAATCCAAAACACCCTATCCACTGTCTACCACTCACACCATACCATACCACACCATGCCCCCGGCACCAGAGGATCCGGCCAAACCCTGCAAAACCCATACTCACCCTCCCCCCAACAAGTACACCAACCTCACATTCACACCACACAAATACCAAAGTCCAACACACTATTAATCTAGACAGTCTCCCTAGTCCCCCAACTGTTATGTCATCCATCCCCATCCCCGAAGGGAACCCCCTTATCTACTATCTACCTATGCCACTCCACCACACCACACCTACCCAATGCTCCACAGCGCGTCTGTCAAGCCCTTTCAAGACCTTATCTACCTCCCAATAAACCCTGCACACTCAAGTTCCTGTACCCCTCCAAGAAGATTGATTCCACTACCTCCCATATATCAAACGATTCATGCACTTAGTGCGATATATGGCCTGCCACAGCCCCATCCTTTCCCCTAACGCTCACGTCCCTTATTTCCACGACATGCACACAAGTCCACAATACTGTACATTAATCTCTTTTATCCCTATGTCCAACCCCACCCAAATGCAAGTAAATAGCCCCGTAACACCCCCCTCCATCCACCTACGGACCCCATCCAAAGTTTCGCAAAATATACCACATCCAGAGGAGACTCCAGCAAGCCACACTTCTGACACCTCCATCTTTCGCCAATCCCATACGGAAAAAATTCTCCGTGATGCCACTGCCCATGTAAGAAACGAAACATCAGCTCCTGGTCCCTCGCCAGCAAATGCAGATCCTGGAACCCCTCATATCCCTTCCAGTCATAGACCGGATAAAGTGCCTTCCCTTCTACCGCCTTCCTTTCCACCGCCTCCTCCCCAGCACCTAACCTCATTATAACCGCAATGCTCAACCTTTGTGGCTCACGTATAACCAACAAGCACCGTAGCCTATCTCTGCATTGAACCAGTTCCTCCACCCACCACTCACCTACCTCCCACAGCATCCCTTCCACCCCAGCCTCACCTCTCCCCCCCAACCCTCCCCTTTTTACCACACAACATTTCATGTACATACACAATAATCTCCTTTCCAGCCATATCAAACCCAAAACTCCT
The DNA here is from genome assembly GCA_009830355.1 of Cherax destructor. Classification (NCBI taxonomy): domain Eukaryota; kingdom Metazoa; phylum Arthropoda; class Malacostraca; order Decapoda; family Parastacidae; genus Cherax; species Cherax destructor. The sequence continues at coordinate 9,958 of WNWK01031229.1, forward strand.
GAAATGACCCTCTTTCTGACTATCTCCTTCCTGAGCCAATGTCTACCATGTGCCCAAATGAACTTAAAGACCCTATTCTCCAATTATTTCATGTCCCAACTTAATAAGGAAAAAATGTTGGCAATATACCATATCCTACTATATATCATGTTATTAACTGCAATGACCTCTGCCGCCACCAACTATTCAACTGCTCCGTCCCACTTTTAACCACATACCCAAATTCACCTCTCTCGCCTCATCCCTGTCCCTCATTAAACTATACCACATATTTTCACCCTGTCCACAATTTTCCATCCATACCTGCTACCCAACCCACCCCACCCAAGTGCCTACCTCCAACAATGTGGATTTAGCTCCATTAACCCTCATACCAGTTGCTCTGCAGAAAACTTGATATGAATTCCTATGTTGACCAGCCCGCCTCTTGAACACTAACACTGTGGTGTCATCTACATATCCACCACATTTCTAATCCCTTATCCCTCCCCCAACCCCTTCCCATCCCCACTAATCTGTAAAACGGATCCTGTAAGCAAGCAAAAGAATCTGCGACAGGGGACAACCCATTCCCAGACCCTTTCCATCCTAACCACTCCTCCCAACCTACCATTTATTTGCACCCTCACACTTGCACCTGCATATAACGCCCTAACCCAATCCAGCACTTCCATTCCAAACCCTGCCTTTCCATTATTCCAACCATGCTCTCACACTCTACACTATCATATGCTCCTTCCAATCCAGAGCAAGTATTCTTCCTCAACCTCTCATCAATGAATTCTTTAATCGTTCGTGTCTCTCCCCACACCCCTACCCGGTATCCCCTGTCCTCCTCAATTATCCCGCTAACACTCTTTTTAATCTATTACCTAAAATCTTAGCATATATTTTATAATCCGTATTCATAAGGACTAAAGGTCTATAATTCCCTAAATTTGCCCCTTCCTTTCCCTTCCTAACTAATACCATTACCCCCATACCCATGTCCCTCCCCATTACACCTGTCCTTTTCATACCATTCATCACACCTACGATACAATCCTTTATAATGTCCCAATTCTCATTATAAAATTCATTTGCCAAATCATCCATTCCTGGAGCCTTGCTCTTACTTAACCCATCCACTGCCTCCCACACCTCCCTCTCACTGATCGTGCCCCCTAATCCCTCCCGATCTTCCCTACTCAACCTCTCCCTAATCTTTCCCAATAATATGCTCCTTTCCTCCATACCCACCCCCCACTGCTCATGTGCCTTGCAAACCACTTATCAGCATACACATTTATTCCTTCCGTGGAAGTTATCCTCATACCCTTTACATAATTCCCCATGTTTTCAACCACTTCCAGATACTCCATGGTCATTCTATCCCTTCTCTTTTACACTTCCCCAAAACATATTGGGGGCCTATCCCCACAACACATCATCCATTCGGCTTTCATTCTGCATGCCCCAAACCTCTCATTCTGCAAAGTCATCAATCTATCTTTCAACGACATAATTTCCTCTGTCATCCTATGTCCTCCCGCATATAACAGTCTTCAAGAGGCCCTCAATGTAATTTTGTAAACCATAACGCCATCCTGCCTCTTCCTTCCCAACCTCTGATAGTAAGCTTGGATGCTAGGCTTCCCTTACATACCCACCAATCCACCAAATCCACCCCTCCCTACACCTCATCCATAAACCACGCCACCAATCCTAAATTCCTCCTTTTACCATCACCCCTTAATAACTGAACATTTAGTTTCCAAAACCCTGTACCATTTTGCAACCCTTCCCCCACCTCCACCAACACTCCCCGATGATCTGTGACAACCACATCCAAATATTGCACTTCCCCTACTACCACGCATCCGTTACATAAATCCTGTCTAGTCAAGCGCATACCTTCTTCTAACAAAAGTAGGCTCACCCACACCTCCCATCCCTATCACGTCTTTCAAACCTACCCTCCTAAGTAATTCCCTTAAAGCTAGAAGAAGACAACCTCCTCCCCGCGGCTCCACATCCCTCTCCCTAATTACACAATTGAAATCCCCCCCAACAATCGTTACACTAGGCAATTCTTGACATGCATAAATCATGTAGTCCCAAATAAAATCCACCTTCACCTTCCTTGCCGCCTCCGCCTGCATGTACACCCCTAAGAAACATACCCTTACTACACTCCACTCCCCATCCACTGTAACCAGTCTACCCCCCCCCACACTCCTCCCATCGCAAAGGTTTGAATGGGCATGACACCGCCAGCGCAACTGCCACCCCTCCTCCTTTTAATCTACTGGATGAACTTGCAAACACCTTGTAGCCATTCAAAAGTAAATCCCCACCACTCCTATAATTGTGTTCCTGTATAAAAGCAACTGTCACACCATACCTTCGCAACGTACACTCCACCCAAGCCCTCTTAATTTCATCTCTTAACCCATTTACATTAAGTGTTAAACACCTGAAATCAATGTCAAGGGTTTGCTCCTAGGCTTCTGTGGTGTTGTATCCCTGACTTCCCTTTACTCAGTTTACCCATTTGCTTCCCTCCCTTAAAAGTACCCCGCTCTTGCACCAAACCTAGATCTTTTGTAGCAACTTCCACCAAAGGCTTTTTGCAGATCCTCTGCTCCAGTGTCAGCACATCCTCACTGTCTGACGAATTGCCAGACCTTTTACATGTCCCCTGTATTACTTCTACACTACTTGCATTCTCGGTCTGATGGACCTCCACCTGCACAGTCTCCATAATTAAGTGTTGTTTCTCTAGACTGGCACTCGCCACACTTTCCACCACATCCACAGCATCTACCAAACCATCATTAGTGTTTCCACTTAGCACCGGCAAAGGGTCGTCCAATATGTCCATTAATATCTGTTCCAATGGTGCATCCTCTGCCAGACTCTCATGGTGATCACAGTCAACCACTGGCATAACAGATTCCTGCGTTAGAGTCTGACAAACCACCTCAGATCACTCCACAATCTCACTCCAGAGTTTCGGCTGCTTCTCCCATTGCGTCTCCTCCTTCCGTTCCTCACTCTGTGCCCGCACATCCACTACTCGTTGCTCTGGAACCTGTCTGTGTCCCGCCCTCCTCATGCAGTCAGTCGCCACATGATCGTAGGCGCCACACAAGCGACACGTCCTGTGCTGCCCCATGTAGGTGACGTACACTTTGGTCCTGAAGTCTGGTAGAACTACGTAGGACGGTATAGGGTGCCGCAAGGTCATTTTCAAAGAGAACGACCCCTTAAAGAGGCCCATCAAAGGCCCCTCAATCCACTTTCCAGGGGTTGCTGCGTGTATCGTTCCACACGCACTGAAGACTGCACTGATGTCCGTCAGGTCCGCCTCAAATGGCACGTTCTTCAAATGAACCCAAGTGTACGTATGTGAAACGTCCTTCAACCGTACCTGAAGTCCAGTGTGGTGCACCGTGTATACATGATCCTGGTGTCGATCTACGAGTCTTTCATAAACTTCTGCCGTCAGAAGTTTCACAAAGACCCTATTCATCCCGTTCAGGGCAACGCCATACAAATCGCCTGTGTCAAGTCCATACACATCTAGTAATATCGTTGGTAACACAGTCCCGGCCGTTGCAGGGTGTAGAACGCCCGTCACAAGGTCTACACAGACAGTATTCAAGCGTCCTGTGCTGCCCCATGTAGGTGACGTACACTTGCCGCCATGTTGTATGGAAAACCAAAGTGCTGCTATGTGTCACCAGGGGTCAGGCCGGAGCACCGCACACCCTCGCACCACCAGAGCTGGGCTGCGACTGGTTGTGTAATTGATGGGTATCTACATGAGTGGCGATCTCGCTTCTTAGAACCCTTTCAAATATTTTTATGATATGGGACGTCAGCGCTATTGGTCTGTAGTTCTTTGCTATTGCTTTACTGCCGCCTTTGTGGAGTGGGGCTATGTCTGTTCTTTTTAGTAACTGCGGAACAACCCCAGTGTCCATGCTCCCTCTCCATAGGACGTTAAAAGCACGTTCTTGATGAACACGGAGTTCCATGAGTCTGGGCCTGGAGCGGAGTGAATGGGCATGTCATTTATCGCCTTTTCGAAGTCATTTGGTGTCAGGGTAATGTCAGATAGGTTTGCGTCTACCAAGTTCTGTGGCACTCTCATAAACAATTAACTTAGGTCTTCGACTTTCAGTCTGGTTAGCGGCTTGCTAAAAACTGAATCATACTGGGACTATAGTAGCTCACTCATTTCCTTGCTGTCATCAGTGTAGGACACATCCCATTTAAGTAGGGGCCCAATACTGGATGTTGTTCTCGACTTTGATTTGGCATAAGAAAAGAAATACTTTTAGTTCTTCCCATGTTTCTTGATTCCTGTAAGATTCGTTTAGTTTTAGTTTGATGTTTACTATTTCTCTGACCAGTGTCTCCCTACGTATTTTAGATATATTGGCCTCTTGTAGCTGCTCTGTTATTCTTTGCCTTCGCCTGTATAGGGAGCACCTCTCTCTTTCTTGTTTACATCTCCTCCTTTTCCTTAAGAGAATTTGACTTAAGCAAACCTCAAGTGCCACAGAGTTAACTTGTTCTAGACATAGGTTAGAATATGTGATGCTTAGGCTATCTTCCCAGTTTATATCATTTAGGACTTGGTCCCACCTTATGTTTTTGTTATTGAAGTTGAATTTGGAGAAGGCTCCCTCGCTACTGATCACATTTTGTCGGTCTGAGGCTCCCTGCATACATGTCTTGACCTCTTATGGTGTGATCAGATTATATTGTTTTTGATATGATGACATTTCGTATGAGATCATCATTGTTAGTGAAGATGAGGTCCAACGTATTCTTCAATCTTGTAGGCTCTATTATTTGCTGGTTTAAGGTGCATTTGGTGCAGATATTTAAAAGCTTGTGTGTGTGTGTGCGAGTTTTCATCTGATCTGCCTCCTGGTGTTATCTCTGCTACCACATTGTTTGCAATATTCCTCCATTTTAGGTGCCTTAGATTGAAATCCCCCAGGAGCAAGATGTTGGGGACAGGAACTGGAAGGTTTTTCAAACAGTGGTAAATTTTCAGAAGCTGTTCCTGGAATTGTTGGGATGTTGCATCCGGAGGCTTGTATACAACCACTATGACCAGGTTTTGATTCTAGATATTATGTGGTATTATTAATATTATGTGGTATTTACAGACTGTTGCATGCAAAGAGTACGTCACCTTATTCAGAGCATGTTAACACACCCATATAGGCTGCCTCACCAACCAGCGAACCATGTTGTTAGGGTTTGGTGATCGGAGCCCCATCATCAGATCAGCACCTAGGATCAGCCAACCATAATGTGGATCTGGCAATGGTAAAGGTGATGTGGATTCCACTCACATGTTTACCATTGTCATTCCCACTCTGTGCTGGTTGATGCACGGTTGTCTATTGTCTCTTGGCTATTTCTCTGACCAGTGTCTCCCTACGTATTTTAGATATATTGGCCTCTTGTAGCTGCTCTGTTATTCTTTGCCTTCGCCTGTATGGGAGCGCCTCTCTCTTTCTTGTTTACATCTCCTCCTTTTCCTTACGGGAATTTGACTTAAGCAAACCTAGGAGCCCCATCATCAGATCAGCACCTAGGTTCAGCCAATCATAATGTGGATCTGGCAATGGTGTGTTGTGGGGTTCTTTGCATAGATTTGGTAATATTAACAGACGATGAGCTTGGGTTGGTAGCGTTTAATGAGGCGTTGGATATATGGGAACTGAGAGCCTATGCCTATGTCCGCCTGCTATGCCTACCCGAGTGGAACTGCCTGCTAGGCTCGCACGGCACTGGGGCGTTCAAAAGGCAGGCCTATGATTGGCTAATGCCAGATCACATGGGTAGCGGTTGGTGATCACGTGAACAGCCGTGGTGCAGCCGTTAGAAATATGAACCGTACAGCTCGGGCATGCTATGTATGGCGTCTCGACATACAACTATACAAACTAAGGACAACAGGCAACAACTCTCAGCTGATTCTATACAATGTCAAAGTACACAACAGTTGAACATTATACTTCACAAGGATATTATCGTGACAGAACAATCTACATTACTATATGATGCATCATGGTACATAGGAATTAACTAAATGAGCTCATTTCTAGAAAATCATGATAAAAGAGATAAAAAAAAATATTTGTTCAATCGAACTGTCTTCATGTGATCTACGAATTCTGAGGAAATATATTTACAAGAAAGTAGTGATTAACAGACAAGGTAGATCTGGTGCACTCAAATCTATACTGTTAATTCTCAGAACTCGGAGAGAACGTGAACACATAAAAAAATTTGAGTAATACTAAGTAGATACTATAACACACAATTAAACGCTTACTACATATTTATCTATACAGGTTATTTACATTTAACCCCAACTCTGCTAGGGTGAGATTGATATAGGCTGTATAATTATCATCTCTGGGTGGATCAAACTCTGTTACAATAGGTAACTCAACTTCTAATTGAGGAGGATCTACACTGGTATCTACAAATGATACTTGAGGACTTCTCAACACTTGTCGTGTACATAGGGAATAATGACATTCAGGTTGATCTGACTGATCATTAGAGGTAGAGGGAACAGCAACAGGAGAATTATCAGATTCTGTCTCACTTGTCTGATTGTCAGGGGTGTCAGGGAATTCGTCATCATCATCGCATACTAACTTCATATGATCTAAATGAGACTCTTTAAACTGACCCGTACTAATTTCTCTAACTTTATACTTGTTGCCATTGATATGTTCGACTACTCTATAAGGACCAACAAACTTTTGATCGAGTTTTGGCATTGCTGAAGTTTTGTTAAAGTTAAACAACATGACTCTGGACCCTACTTGAACTTTAGTCGGTTTGGCTCTAGTATTAGTTACTCTAGTAAATTCTGCTGTTGACTTATGAAGTGTTTCTCGAATTCGTCTGAAAACACTTTGAGCTTGACTGGTACGAACTGCTACGAAATCATCTGGATTGTAAGTCGGTTTTGGATTAGAATATAACAGCTCATAAGGCAAACGCTTATCGACACCATACAGTGCATAATGAGGGGTATCACCTATAGAAGCGTTAAAAGCAGAATTTATGGCACATTGAACATCAGGAATGACTTCATCCCAGGTTACACTATTGGGATTGATGGTAGCTCTCAAGACGTCAAGGACTTTCTTATTAGTTCTTTCTGCTAACCCATTACTGGCAGGATGGTGCAGAACAATGGTTGATTTTGTAATCTTGTATAGTGTACACAAGTTTTCTAGGATCTCATTACAAAATTCACCTCCATTATCTGTTATGAGGGACTTAGGAGTGGTATGTCTGCAGATTATACGTTCCTTGAACGCTTTTGCTACTGTTTCGGCAGTCTTATCTGGGATAGGAACTAGCTAACAATATCTGGTAAAGTGATCGACCATCACACACAGATGTTTGTTTCCACTGAGGGAACATTGGAAGTTGGTCAACAGATCTAGTGCAACTCTTTCCCATGGCTCGCTAGTAGTAGGAACGATTTGGATTGGATTAGGACCAGTAACATTACCTTTATGTTTCATACAGACACTACATTTCTTAACATACTCAGTAATATCAGTGGACATACGAGGCCAAAAGTATTTCAATCTGGCTTGTTTCACAGAACGATCCATACCAGGATGTGCAACATCCGGTACATCGTGAACTAGCTGCAAGGCTACTTTCACTAGTGACTGTGGAATTACTAACTGGTATACTCTTCTACTAGGATTACCCAGCTCGGTAGCACAATACAGTAATTCTTGGTTCATGACAAAGTCACTGATGGGTGCTGGTGGCTTCACAGAGAGAATAAGGTCTTCCTAGAGCAGGAATCGAATCACACCAGACCACATGGGGTCTGTTCTTTGAGCAGTCTTTACATCCTCAGCACTAAATGGAGGATCGGCAGTTACTAAACTGACATGACGCGATAAAGCATCAGCAACTACATTGGATTTGCCAGGAAAATGTTCAAAGGTGGGGATGAACTCTTGGATGGTCAAGGACCATCTGGCAAGTCTTCCAGTGGGTTGTTTATTCTGGAATAAGGGTATCAACGGGGCATGATCTGTTAAGACGTGAACAGGGTACTGGTAAATGATATCTCGGAAATGCTTTAAAGACCAAACTATAGCTAAAGCTTCTTGCTCAGTAACTGTGTAATTACGTTCAGCTTTAGTAAGGACTCGGCTAGCAAATGCAAATAATCTCTTAAACTGAATTTTCTTTATGCACTAAGGACTGGGATCACTTTCCTACTAAAGGAATGAACAGGCACAGTGGAGTAGAAGGACTCTCCCCGGGTGAAATAGATAACACTATGACATTAAATACTAGCAAGGGAGAAACGGATCTACTATCTCTTACAATATATAATAATTGCTCGACAAACAACGATTTACTTTACAGGGATTTACTGTCAACTAGGATAATATCACTATCTGGAACACAACAACAACAGACACTCTAGTAAGCACTAGCTGCTACAGAGACGTCTTTCTGTAGGCGGCAAGTGACATCAAGAGATGGCATAACTCATTTCAAACAGTCTTTACTCAACAAGGCGTCCCCTGGAGAGGAACTACCACTTGAACAAGAGCCATCACAGGGATAGTACACTATCCTGTGTGCAATTATGACTGGATTCCAGACAGGAGTGACAGTTTTACTAGTGTCTTGACCGCTCGGCTACGTTAATACGTAATGCACAAAGCTATCAGGAGTGAATCTGAACTTCACATTCCGCAGCACTGTTATAACTCTCTGATACAAGCTGTGAGAACAAACACATTGCTCAAGAGCTAGATACTGTCTTTCAGTCGGTACGGAACTATCAGGATCATGAAGGAAACTATATTGACTCTTTGGCTGAGTTGCTGTAGCATTCGGTAATCGACTATCATGAATTTCAGCAGGAATTGTTTGAACACTAAGGGACTGAATGCCGCCATTAGCTACACTACTGTGAGGTAAGTGAGACAAACTTGCAATGAAAATTGCACAAAACTAATGCAGGTAAAAATGAGAATGGCAAAATATTCACAGTACACAATTAGTAAAAATTGGAATTTAACAATTTCATTGAATTAGATGCAAAAAGGGTTAAACATCTAATGTACACTGCATAAGAAGGTAAAACTCACTGAATTTTGACTGTAAAAATTGAAGAAATTTCTATAAAAAGTGCATTGAAAGGCAATATGGCTACTGTATGGATTAACAGCAAAGTGATCTCTCTCTACTGGAATTCAAACAAAATTACTAGATGAGAAATAATAAATCAATGCAAAGTGGAAGTACAATCAATAAATTGTATGCAACTGGAAAAATACTGGAAAACAAATTTTCTTAAAAGAAAATGACACTAGAATTTAATATGCATTGCTGGCAGAAAAAATAACTATGATGCTGACAACTTGCATTGAATTATTAGCACTTGTCAGGATAACACTGAGTAAAATGGAATAAATACACAATACTGTGTGCAAAATAACAAGAACAAGTAATCACTACTGGAGAATAATTTTAAAGTGTAATCAATGTATGGTATTGTATAAACAATTTACTGCATCAATTAAAGCAATGTTGCACTGGGCACAAGGAGAATGAACACTTTAACTCTTAGTTCAATTGGAATAACTAAATGAAAATGAGTATAATGAATATTACTTTACTTTACATATGAAGGTTAAGAGTGAATTTGTTCAAGGAATTATTGATAAGATCAACACAAAGACAATAATACACAAACTGAAATAAAGATAAAAACTTACAGTTTTGCAGGAGAATACACAACACAATAAGATTCAGTCAGTGAATTGATAGTTTATTCAATAAGATCTTGCATGTAAAAATATGTATAAAGAGATAGTTCTTGCTTTAGACAAAATATGTTCAATAAACAGGTTCTGCAAAAATTAAAAAAAATGAGGCACAGGTTGACACAAAAATGTAAACTGTCTGTTGAACTAAAACAGGTGAGATACGGGCACAAAAAAATTAATGGGACACACTGAATAGCACACAGGAAAATGAAATATGCAACTAGGAACACTGGGACATAAACAATAAGGGACTATTGCACAGACACTGCATAAAAACACAAGGGAATGCAATGAGAGAAAATTAAAAGACAGGGAAGTAATAATGCACAACACTGAAATAATATCACAATACTGAAATAATATTGAATTAATCAAATACTGCACACAAAAACAATAAAAATTGGCACACAAAAGTACTTACTGCAGGATCAGAAAATTACACAAAGAACATAGATAAAAAATGAGACACGAAGCATATTGAATACTGAAAAAGTATTTGAAATGAATTTACACGAAACTGAAACACAAGTCTTTAAATGTCACTAAGAAAATTCACTGTTTAAATGTCTCACACACACGAATGTCTATAACAGAATAGTGTCTCTCCTGATGAATAAACGGCGAATGTAAGTAGAGTGAGAATATTTTCCTGGACGCTAGCTGTGATGACTGCTGACGATCTTGGAGAAATGTGCTTACACTAGGAACTCACAAAGCAAGCTTTTACGTTGGTGCTCTGGGATGAAGGAAGACACTCTCGACTTGCTATGTGAGCCAGAAACAATGCTGCTGGTACCCAAGGTAGTGTAGAAAATACCACAAAGTATTGACTGGTAGTAGTGGTATCAGCGGGTGGCCTTTTGTTTACACCAGCGTGGGTGGTGAGTGGCGCGCATGGATGACGTCACGGCTGCCTGACTCGCTGGCAGTGGGAGGTGACGTCACGGCGTTCGGCCAGTACACCTAATTCTCACGGCCTTGGAACCACTAACCCAGGTGGCTTTTTGTACAATAAGCCACAGGAATGGTGAATATCACTCTGACAAGCGTCCAATTTGTAGCACAGAGCAATTGGAGACAATACTTCAAGGAACTGGCTTGCTGAAGAAATGACTGGCTTACTTGTATGTCTGGCTTTCTGGAAGAGGCTGGCTTAGCTCTCTGGACTGGTGGATCTGAATGCTCTTACTTGCACACAGCAGTGAAGAATTGGGTGGATGGCAGGAGGCACTGGATGACTGTAGGCTGGCTTAGGCTCTTTCCCATAAACTGGATTACTTGGTGGCTTAATTGCAAAACCCAGATCAACTCTTCGGAGGTTTACTTGCAATTAGAAGCCAGAAGACTGGAGACACTGCTTCAAAAGAGTCTTGGATGATGTCACGGGTGAGGCGCTGGCTGACGGTTGATAGACGCCCACGGCGGCACTATCTCACACTGGCTCTTCTCGTCAAATATGCTCAGATTACACAAAATCTAGGCCCACAAGGTGCCACCATTTGTGTTGTGGGGTTCTTTGCATAGATTTGGTAATATTAACAGACGATGAGCTTGGGTTGGTACCATTTAATGAGGCGTTGGATATATGGGAGCTGAGAGCCTATGCCTATGTCCGCCTGCTATGCCTACCCGAGTGGAACTGCCTACTAGGCTCGCACGGCACTGGGGCGTTCAAAAGGCAGGCCTATGATTGGCTAATGCCAGATCACATGGGTAGAGGTTGGTGATCACGTGAACAGCCGTGGTGCAGCCATTAGAAATACGAACCGTACAATGGTAAAGGTGATGTGGATTCCACTCACATGTTTACCATTGTCATTCCCACTCTGTGCTGCTTGATGCAAGGTTGTCTATTGTCTCTTAGCTATTTCTCTGACCAGTGTCTCCCTTGTCTCTTGGCTGCAGGTTTTGCCTTGACTACCGTGGCATGCACTAATACTTATTCTGATGTATATAGTGTACATAGTTGTATAAAGCTATAAATACTTGGTGAAGGATAATACAATTTTTTTTTTATATTATAATTGAAACAGGGTACAATGCACATAGCAAAATAATACATATCCAAGAACATCAAATTATCCAATAGGACACACACGTACTACAATCTCCCACACAATTTGATCATAAATATCAGAACATAAGAAGCACACACATTAGATAATATTAAACACAAAATATATATAAACATTTCCTACCACCATAAGACTATCACACGTTCACACGTTCACAAACAACACCATGACAAACATTAACAAAACGCCACAAATCACGGGCATTCATGTATAAAGAAATGCAATGTTCAACATACACAACCTATCAATACATATCCAAGAACCTCTCAATACACACCCAAGAACATTAACAACTAAAACATATATAAACAATCTTTTTGCACACCATGTGGATTGCAATGTAACATTAGACACACCTTTATTCAAATGATGAAAAACATATCTAACAATTAACACGTCCCATGACACAGACCTGATCCCCTTCCCCCCCCAGGGCATGCCGCACTATAAGAACCCCCCCTTTGACCCTTCTCCAGACCTGTCAGATGGTAACCCCATCATGTAACTGAACAGAGCCCTCACACACCTTAAATACACACCAACACACAACAGTTGACGAAACCCCTATTACACACATTATCTTTGAAGTGTACCACCTCTATCCACACCTCTATCCGCCTCACACTTACCTCCCCCCGTGTAGACAGAAAACCAGCCTGTCTCTACCCCTTACCTTTTCGCTCCCTTTAACCCCCCCCACTGGGGGTTCCGGGGAAACCCTCCGGAAGATCCAATTTTCCCCCCTTTCCCCCCATAATCTCTTTAGTTCGGGATTTAGTCCTATAAACCCTGCTATCATGATCTTAATGCGCCAGCAGCCCCCACCTGATGCATCACCCATGAATAATAAATGAAATCAGTGAGTAAAAACCCACCGCCCTTTTGGGTCCGCTTATCCATACCACTCACATCCCAAAATTAAATCCCTCAGCCCGAAAAAGCCCCCCCAATAGCGTCCCAACACGCTAAACCACT
>WNWK01031230.1:0-22855 GCA_009830355.1 Cherax destructor
AAACACATTCCTAATCTTATACAGTGGTCCCTGGTTTTGCAAAAAATTCGTTCAGAATGCTGCTCAAGTGCTATTACCGCAATTTACTTTTTTAAAGAAATAATGTCACGTAGGTTAGTCTATTTCAGACCCCCAAAAATACACTTCAACAGCACTTACGAAAATACACTTACATAAATGTTCGAGTTTGGAGATGCACGAAAACCTAGGGACCACTGTATAACCTATCGTTTCTGTCAGGCCTGGTTTTGTCTGAGAAGTGTAGCATACGTATAATATCAATAAAAGCTGGTGTTGCAATCAGGCGGTCTGTCGACCACCATGATTTGACACTGTGCTTATACAGTGGTCCCTCGGTTTTCGAAAATTCGTTCAGAATGCTGCTCAAGTGCCATTACAAGCAATTTACTTCCTTAGAAATAATGTCACGTAGGTTAGTCTATTTCAGACCCCCAAAATACACTTGCAACAGCACTTACGAAAATACACTTACATAAATGTTCGAGTTTGGAGATGCCGAAACCGAGGGACCACTGTACACATGTGGCATAAGCATTATTATGGCAAACAAAAGATACATTTCAGCCACAGTTGTCTCTTTCCACTGGTGGAGGCGTGATTTTGGTGAAAGTACAGTGGTACCTCGACTTACGATGGTCCCCAAACTCACCCTTTTATGTAAGTTTATTTTTAAACGCTTTTGTAAGTGTAATTTTGGGGATCTAAAAGGACTAGTCTATTTTATATCTTTCCCTTTAAAGGGGATAAATTCGTTTGGTAATGGCACTTGAACAGTATTCTGGAATGAAAAAATATGAAGTCGAGGTACCACTGTATTGTGTTTGCCATGTTGTAATCGAAGTATCTGTTGCTTTCCCTGACAATAATTTCCATCAAGGGTTCGTCAAAGAATAACTCGAAACATTCCAGTTCAGTGGCATCGTTTCCAAGTGTACATGATGGACTTACATCAAACTGATGGGGATTGGGAATAAAATTGTCTGCTTCCTGCCAAAACCAGGTGCGGTCTGCTGTTGGGTACTGGATACTGACAGGTGGTTGTGAAGGTTGGTGTGGTGGGTGGGTGGGTGTTGGAGGATAGCCTTTGTTGTAGCTCAGCTGAGTCAGCGGCGTGGGTGGAAAGCTTGGCCCACTGCTGGTGCTTCACGCCTGGCACCACCACTACCACCACCAGAAGCATGCACATTTTCATCCCAATTGCAACACTATCATCTTCATTTTCACTATCTATTCCTGTTGTATGCCCACGGGATGTATTCTGAGATGTACTCTTTCCCTTTGGAACAGCATATGGCACGCTACCAGAAGCATACACCATCGTATATACTGACGCTTTACTGGAGAATATTCCACTCCACTCTTGCTACTGGAACTGTTTTGAAGAGCTTGGGTTCATATTCACTATCATCACCATTGCTCACATCCGAGTCCTGGATATGGGTAAATAAGAGTTTCCTCCTTCGTTCTGGTACAACTGAACGTGAACAAGACGCCACAGCACCAGAGGTTGAAGGTTGAGGGTCGTCTGGGTTTTCCTCAATATTACCAGTAAGTATTATGGTCACTAGTTTTGGTAACAACCTCCTCAAAACCTTGAAAGTCATCATCACTGACACTCCCATCGTTATTAGAACTGTCACTGGGGAACAAAAGTGTTCCAATTCACCGAGGAGTGAGGTCATTCTTGCTGCGAGGCATGGTGCAAGCTGTACTATAATGGCGTTCCCACAATGCACCACTGGGTCCCGATTTTTCGTACTGCCACAGACTGTGCATACCCATTCTCGCACGTTTAGGCCTACCAGCCTTTTCCCGCTTAATTTGAAGGAGCTAGAATTTATGCGTACTAGTCGTCAATAACCCTGGTACGTAAGCCGTACTAGTATGGCAAATCCCCTGAAAGGGTTAAACTGTCCAAACATAGATCTACGTTTGTACCACTAGTGTTCCAAACGTAGATCAACGTTTTATTTTTCCTGCCTCAAAATTTGGCATGATTGGCCTGAGATGCCTGATCAGTATAGAATGGGTCTTAACACTCGGTGTGAGCAGTATTAAAAAAAATATGGGAGCACTTAGCACCTTCTGGGAGCACCAGTTCAACTGAGCGCCAGCCAGCGCAAACAGCATGGCAAACACCAAGGATTCACTGATGTCATGTCGTATTAATACTCCCCTTTTAAGAGAAAAGCGATGTTGACTCCAGAGTTTAGTGGCTTTGAGATGGATGTGGCCACAAGTGGTTGAGGAATTATCAAAAACCTCGATAGTAACACATGTGCAACATCCTTTCATTTTTTATATCACTGGTAGTGTCATCCTGCCAGAATGTCCTATGACCTATGCTCTAAGAGAAACGATTCTGGAAGATGTGTAATACATATTCGGCAGGCTGGTTGGCCAGCTGGCTGGCAGGGGGGGCTAGCTGGCCGACTGACTTTGGCTGTCTCTGTCTATATATCTGTGTCTGTCTCCTCTGTCTTTCTATATCTCTGTCTGTCTGTCTATCTCTCACAGGTCAACACAAGTACAGTTAATATACATAGTGTAAATTACCTAGGATAACTCAAAAATTCCAGGGAAAAAAATAAATTATTTTTTCTTATGAAATGACAGAGAATCTTTTTCCGATGGTAATGACACCAAAAGTACGAAATTTGATAGAAAACTTACGGAATTACGCTCTTGCGAAGTTAGCGATGTCGGCGATATATACGCATCGGCGATTTCGCCGACTTTGAAGCCCTATTTTCGGCCAATTCCATTGTTACAGTCGACCAAACTCATAGCTATTTCTTTAGAACTCCATTTGTTCTATCGATTGAGAACAAGAAACCACCAAGTTACCGATTTCAACTACCCAATAAAGTGGTCAGAAATTGGCAATTTGGCCAATTTCATGCAAAACAAAAAAGATGTCAATTTCAAAATAGGGTCCAGAATAAACAATGCAGACATTCCTGGCACTAAAATAAGATTTTCTCTGTTCATTAGTTCCGTCTTTAGGCCCCTCTTATATTACTTTTGCTTTCTATTTTTATTTTTTATTCACACAAAAAATAGAAGATTTACTGTTATGCAGACTACTGCATTATTGTAAAAATGGTATAAATATTATCAGTGCACTTGTGTAAGAATATTAAACTCACCAGTTGATGTGTACTGGACGCATGGCGTGATTTGTGTACTCTTGAACATTGGCAAAAATCGAACATTTCCACTACTTTGAGCTCAATTTCAAGGTCATTTTCATCATGAAACTAATCAAAATCATCTCTATTTCTGTAATATGTTTTCCAATCTATCAAATGAAACCACGAAAAAGAGAATACAACCATAAATACAATACAAAAAAACACCTCAAATTCGGCATTTTAATCCAAAAACACGGTCGATTTTTTTTTTCTCATTATGCACTGCATGCTGCAGGATTTTTTTTATACAGAGCACACTGACCACACAGACCCATTCTCTCATATGTGGGCATACCAGCTTTCTCCCGCTTGATTTGAAGCCGCTAGAATTTTTTAGTATATATACGTCCGAAACACTGGCTCATAAGACGTATATATACGACCGAAACAGTCAAAGGGTTAAGGGTTAAAACACTCACAAAAATATTCTTAAGATTTTGGCAAGAAAAAATAATTTTTTTGAATATTTTTCAACACTGAGAGAGTGTTTGGGATCAGAGGTCTTGACAGTTAAAGTGTTATGCAACAAAAACATTATCATTTTTATTTTTGTAAGAGCTGGATGTCTAAAAAAAGTTGTTTAGCTTTTTGGGGAGTCCCAGGAACGTAACCCTAATTGCCCAATAAGTTCTTCAGTTTATATAACATGGATTCATATAACATGACATTTTCAGGAATGTAACTACAGTGGACCCCCGAGTTTCGTAAACCCCAGAAATCGTACAATTATGTAAGTATAATATTGTAAGTGCTTGTGGAAGTGTATTTTTGGGGGTCTGAAATAGACTAACCCATGTGACATTATTTCTTAAAGGAGTAAATTTGTTCGGTAATGGCACTTGAGCAGGCTTCTGGAATGAAATTTTTACGAAACTCGGGGGTCCACTGTACTGTGTAATACGAAGGTCTACTGTATACAAATTATCCAATAACTTTTAAAACACTTGAAATTTTGGAAGGGTTCCATAATCGAGAAATGCAGATTTAACAGAGGATGTAAATAGAGTGGCATGAGGATGCCATAATAGTATATCAGAGAATTGCATAAACAAATTCTTGGTTATAATTTGAAATGCCTGTATTAATGAATTGACAAAGTGGGGTCCTCCTGTAGAAATAAAAAAAAACTAAATTAATGAATATTACCATAGTACAGTAACAGAGATGGAACAGTGAAAGTAAAACACTGTAGTAACAAAAATCTACATTAGCAAATATTATAATCAATATATTTATGGAAAAAAGATGAACCTATAAGGGGTCATACACTGTCTGGGGAATGGTAGGGGGAGGAGAAATCAGATTTGATCAGAGGATGGGAAACACAGCTTTACTTCCTTGGATCAAGAACCCTTCCCTGGCATTAAGGCATTCACTGTTCTATGAACTTGATGATAGGTCAATAAAAATAATGAGTTTGGGTAACTGCCAAAAATTTTTATGGAGTAGAGCAAATGAGGAGGGTATAACAGGGTGGATGGACAACCATGAGCTATCTACAACCAATCACTAATGGAATTGATAAACACAGTTAATTGACATAAGTTATATCAATACATGAATGTTAACAATGTAAATGCAATTAATAAATACGTACTATTAAAATTTGGCGGGGTGTCACTTTCACCTCACGGCGTCGTTTTCTGTATTTCCCGATATTCAGGTAAGCTTTTGCCAGTTGTAGCCAGAGTTCTTCAATAGGTTGAAGATCTTCATTAGTAAGATAGGCAATCAGTACTCGTGGATACAGCCGGAGCAGTATGCGTGAATCGTCATCATTCCAACCCAACTGTGAATTCACTAAAATATTTTGAATTAAATTTCAATTATATATTATTTATTTCTTAAAATTTTCATTATATTGACGTACACTGTATTGCATACCAGTTGAACTCACCCAGGCAGCAATAACTTACAAGATGGACTACACTGCACAATTTTTTTTTTTTATAAGTTGTACAGTGGACCCCCGGTTTACGTTCACCTCCAAACTCAAACAATTATGTAAGTGTATTTTTGTAAGTGCTTTTGTAAGTGTATTTTTGGGGGTCTAAAAGGACTAATCTAATTTACATTATTCCTTATGGGAACAAATTCGTTTGGTAACGGCACTTGAACAGCATTCTGGAACTAATTAATAACGTAAACCGGGGGTTCACTGTACAGTGGACCCTCGGTTAATGAAAGCTTCGGAAAACGAAAGCTTTTTTCGTAATCGGTTAGCAAAAAATTCCTTGGTTACCGAAAGGTATTAGACGTGTCTGCCTGCTCCGCGCAAGCGCAGGACGCCAGTGAAGCGTTGTTTACCATTGAGAGAACATTACCTAGCACGCTCTTTCAAAGATTCACAATATATTTGGTGTCTTTTTTGGTGGTTTAGTGATTGTCACTGTGAAATAAGTCTCCAGAGGTCCAAAGAAGCTTCCTAGTGGCACCCCTGTGGTAGAGAGAGTGAGGAACACCATCAAACTGAAGAAGGAAATCATAGAAAAATATGAGAGTGGTGTACGTCTGAGTGATCTTGCCAGGATGTATAAGAAAACTCCATCTATTATCAACACTATCCTGGCACAGAGAAATGAGATCAAAGAAGCTAATGTTGCAAAAGGGGTTAATTTGTTAACGAAACAAAGATCGAAAACAGTGGATGAGGTTGAGAAGTTGTTGTTGGTGTGGATCCATGAAAAACAGAGCGGGTGATAGTATTTCTATGGCGATAATTTGTGAAAAGGCAAGGAAGTTGCACGCAGATCTTGTGAAGACAATGCCTGCAACCAGTGGTGAGGAGAGTGATTTTAAAGCCAGCAAAGGCTGGTTTGAGAAGTTTAAGAAACATAGTGGCATACACAATGTTGTGAGGCATGGTGAGGCAGCCAGCTCAGACAAACGTGCAGCTGAAAAATTTGTGCTGGAATTCAAGGGGTTCGTAGAGGCTGAACAATTCCACCCCCAACAAGTGTTTAATTGTGATGAAACAGGCCTGTTTTGGAAGAAAATGCCCAACAGGACCTACATTACTCAGGAGGAAAAGGCACAGCCAGGGCACAAGCCTATGTGTGCCAATGCCAGTGGTGATTTTAAAGTGAAGCCTTTACTGGTGCATCACGCAGAAAATCCCAGACCTTTCAGGAAACACGGTGTTGACAAGAACAAATTGTGTGTGCATTGGAAAGCTAACACCAAGGCATGGGTCACTACGGAGATTTTCAAGGAATGGTTGACTGGAGTGTTTGGCCCTAGTGTGAAGAAATACCTCCTGGAAAATAAATTGCCACTCAAGTGCCTCCTGCTACTGGACAATGCTCCTGCTCATCCTCACAACTTGCAAGAGTTGTTGCCTGACAACATAAATTTCATCAAAGTGAAGTTCTTGCCTCTTAACACCACTCCTCTCCTCCAGCCCATGGACCAGCAGGTCATTTCCAACTTCAAGAAACTGTACACCAAAGCACTGTTTCAAAGGTGCTTTAATATGACCAATGACTCTGAATTGACCCAAAGAGAGTTCTGGAAAGAACACCTCAATATCGTGCATTGCATAGGCCTTATAGGTAAGGCTTGGGAGGAAGTGACTTCCAGGACTCTGAACTCTGCTTGGAGACCACTGTGTCCGGATTGTGTACAAGAGAGGAATTTTGAAGGATTTGAGGCTGACCCTGACCCTGACGACCCTGTGCCTGTTGTGGAACATGTTGTGGAAGATATTGTGGAATTGGAGAACAGCCTGGGGTTGGAGGTGAGTGGTGAGGATGTGGAAGAGTTGGTGGAGGAGCACAGGGTAGAGCTAACAACTGAAGAGCTGCAAGAGCTTCATCTGGAACAGCAACAGACCACAGCTGAGGTTATTGCTTCTCAGGAAGAGAGAGAGAGAGATAAGGAGGTGCCTTCTTCAGTGCTTAAGGAGATGTGTACAAAGTGGAATGAGTTGCAGACATTTGTTGAAAGATACCACCCTGAGCAAGCTGAAATGAGTCTTCTGTGCAACCACTTCAGTGACAGAGCCGTGTTGTACTTCAGAAAAGTGTTGAAGAGTCGCCAGAAACAGAGGACTCTGGACAGCTACTTCACCAGGCAGGGGTCTAGTGACTCTCAAGCTGGTCCTAATGGCATTAAAAGACCAAGAAGGGAAGTAACCCCAGAGAGGAACTTGTTACCTGAAGTCCTTTTGGAGGGGGATTCCCCTTCCAACCACTAACACCCTGCTCCAATCATCATATATATCTTCCAGATGCCTGCAAGTATCTTCAATAAAGGTAAGTAAATGTTATTTTTTTTTTATTTTGAGTGATTATTTTTTTGTGGAACGAATTAATTGTATTTACATTATTTCTTATGGGAAATAAGGTTTCAGATAACGAAAGATTCAGATTAAGTAATAGCTCCTGGACCGGATTAATTTTGTTAACCGAGGGTCCACTGTATTAAAAACCATTTGTTTCCATTTACTCCTATCAAATATGCTCACGCATGCTTGATGGAAGTCCAAGCCCCTCACACACAAAACCTCCTTTACCCCCTCCCTCTAACCTTTCCTAAGCTGACCCCTACCCCGCCTTCCCTCCACTACAGATTTATACACTCTCAAAGTCATTCTATTTCATTCCATGCTCTCTACATGTCCGAACCACCTCAACAACCCCTCCTCAGCCCTCTGGACAAGTTTTAGTAATCCTGCACCTCCTCCTAATTTCCAAACTACGAATTCTCTGCATTATATTCACACCACACATTGCCCTCAGACATGACATCTCCACTGAATCCAGCCTTCTCCTTGTTGCTACATTCACCACCCATGCTTCACACCCATATAAGAGTGTTGATTGAGTATTGATATAACGATATTCTCATACATTCCTCTCTTTGCTTCCATGGACAAAGTTCTTTGTCTCCACAGACTACAAAGTGCACCACTCACCCTTTTCCCCTCATCAATTCTATGATTCACCTCATCCTTCATAGACCCATCTGCTGACACGTCCACTCCTAAATATCTGAATACATTCACCTCCTCCATACTCTCTCCCTCCAATCTGATATCCAATCTTTTGTCACCTAATCTTTATATCCTCATCACCTTACTCTTTCCTATATTCACTTTTAATTTTCTTCTTTTACATACCTACTAAACTCATCCACTAACCTCTGCAACTTCTCAGAATCTCCGAAAAGCACAGTGTCATCCCACTGTGTTAGATTCTTTATCTTTTAACCCACACCTCTTGCCAAGACCAATGCATTTACTTCTCTTACAACCCCATCTTTAAATATATTGAACAACCACAGTTATCTGTACGTATTTAATAATATAGTAATATTGCTAATACAGTGGACCCCCTCCTAATGAACACCCCAGAAATCGTACAATTATGTAAGTACGTATAATATTGTAAGTGCTTGTCGAAGTGTATTTTTGGGGGTCTGAAATAGACTAACCTACGTGACATTATTTCTTAAGGAAAGTAAATTCGTTCGGTAATGGCACTTGAGCAGGCTTCTGGAATGAATTTTGCTCGTCAGGCGGGGGTCCACTCTATAGCATTTTTCATCTCCATATAATTTCTGGTATTATTAAATTTAGAAAAATAATAATAATGAATCCTGGTTTAAGTGATCACTGCCCACCCCATTAAGGCAACACTTGGTGAAAGTTAGATAAGAAATCACAATAACTGCAAGTTGAAATTATTGCCAGTGTGAGAGTGAAGTAGTCTAGACCTAGAGATACCAAGAGACATTAGAAGAAAGTGACTTAGAGTAAATAAAGTACAACAAATCCATACGAGAGAAAATAAGATAACTTTTTTATATAAAAAAAATGTTGATCTTCATAACAAAGGCTAAAATAGTTGAGCTTTGATCTTGAAAGTTCACCTATTCTCAATCGGCTCAGATCTGGATAGCAAGTGGTATTCCAATGCTGGAAAAGTGGTTTCTAGTCTCTTAACAGAGAAGCTTGACGAAAAGCTTAGCAATCAAACATAGTCTTGGTAAAAGCTTCACACATTAATTTTGCAAAATCAGACAATTTTGAAAAAATTTGATCTTTAACCATTTTAGAGACTGTCATGTAGAACTATGTCATTGAGGCCACAGGTCCCTCATGAAGTTCTATGTCATGAGCTCAGCTCACTCAGATAAGCTGTGAGCAGTAAATTTTGGTCTAGATACGAGAGACTGGGTCTGTGCATTGAGTGTGCACTGTATAAAAAAAATCCTGCCCCCACTGCATAATGGGAAAACAAATCTGACTGTGATTTAAAATAGTAACTGAGGTGTTTTCTCAGATGGTTTTATTGGCTGATAATTGGTATCATTTGGTAAAATAAAAACCATACTACTGAAATTGATTGGTTTCATGAATGGAAGTAGCTCAAATTAGCGGAAACATTAAATTTTTGCAGATATTTATGAGGATGGGTAACTAGTCGTTTTTGTAGATTTTTATTAGGTTTAATTCAAATTTTAGGACACCATAAATCATGACCAATCATTCCTTGTTATATTTTATTATCCAAGAAAAAGAGTACATCTTCTTTTTTGTGCGCTTAACCCTTTGACTGTCGAGACCCTAAATCCTGAAGTGTCTCTCCCTGTTGCAAAATATTTGAAAAATACAGTGGTACCTCGAGTTACGATGGTCCCCAAAATCGCCCTTTTATGTAAGTTTATTTTTTTAAATGCTTTTGTAAGTATATTTTTGGGGGTGTAAAAGGACTAGTCTATTTTACGTTATTCCTTATGGGGATAAATTCGTTTGGTAATGGCACTTGAACAGCATTCTCAAACGAAAAAATATCGTAACTCGAGGTACCACTGTATATATATATATATATTTTTTCTTATGAAATTATCAAGAATCTTTAAGCCGGTGGTGACACCAAAATTATGAAATTTGATGGAAAACTTACGGAATTATGCTCTTGTGAATTTAAGAGATCTTGGGGATACAGTGGACCCCCGAGTTTCGTAAGGTTCTTATTTCGTAAACCTCACCAACACCTACCCAGATACACTATTCCTAGCTCCTACCAACTCAATTGAAGTCTCACTCATAATCAACACCCTTAAAAACAAAGCAGGAGACATAAACAGCTTACCACCCTTTATGTACAAAAAAGCTACACATGTACTGTCACCAATTATAGCAGCATTATTCAATAAATCCATTGAATCTTCAACCTTCCCATCAATTCTCAAAATAGCTAGGGTCACCCCGATCCACAAAGGAGGTGACCAAACTGACTTGAACAATTATTGACCAATCTCAAATTTACCACTGCTTTCTAAAATCTTCGAAAAATTAATTCATAAACAGATCTATTCCTACCTCGTCTCACACAATGTACTAAACCCCTGTCAATTTGGATTCAGGACCAACAAGAGCACAAACGATGCTATAACACACATGTTAGAGTTAATATACACCGCAGTTAAGAAGAAAGAAGTTCCGCTGGGAATCTTCATAGACCTACGCAAAGCATTTGATACAGTCGACCATGATTTATTGCTCACAAAATTAGCGCACTAAGGTATTAGGGGGCACCCCCTCAACTACCTAAAGTCGTACCTTAGCAACAGAAGTCAGTACGTGAACACAAATGGAGAGAACTCTTCCACACAACAAATTACAGTCAGTGTCCCTCAAGGTAGTGTCCTGGGGCCACTCCTATTCCTCATTTACATAAATGACCTACCGAATGCATCACAACTACTCAAACCCATTTTGTTTGCAGATGACACAACATATGTCTTCTCTCACCCAAATCCAGTCGTACTAACCAACACAGTTAATGCCGAATTACAGAAAATATCAACATGGATGATGACAAATAAGCTTACTCTCAATACGGACAAGACCTACTACATTCAGTTTGGAAACAAAGCTACAAATGTTCCACTTAACATAACGCTAAATGGTTCACCCATCACAAGGCTCACAGAGGGAAAATTCCTAGGAATCCACCTTGACAGTAGTCATAAATTCCAAACACACATACAACAAATTTCCAAGAAAATCTCAAGGACAGTAGGTATATTATCTAAGATACGCTATTATGTGCCTCAACCAGCTCTCATTGCACTATATCATTCTCTTATCTACCCTTATCTCACCTATGGAATCTGTGCATGGGGCTCAACAACATTAAATCACCTTAGACCACTCATAACCCAGCAAAAGGCTGCAGTCAGGATGATAACAAATTCCCACTCTAGACAGCATACTCCACCTATATTCAGAACCTTAAAACTACTCACCATAAAAAATATTCATACCTATTCATGTGCCTTCTACATACATAAAACTCTACATGCTAATATCAACCCTGCACTCAGAATTCTCCTCAACAACTTTAATAGGTCCCACGAACATGACACAAGACACAGATCACTATTTGACATACCCCGAGTCCATACTAACCAATGTAAAAATTCTATGCACATAAAGGGCCCCAAAATCTGGAATTCATTACCAGTAAATATCAAGTTAACCTTGTCGGAAAATCAATTCAAGACTCTTCTCAAAAATCACCTACTCACCCTATACTAAATACTCATACTGTATCAAACTTCAAAACCCAATATTATTTTACTTAAGATGATCTCAATTTGATATGTTCATCCTCCTTAACACTTGTTGCAATTTCATATCATCATATTGTCATTTAAAATCTTATAGTATCATCATTTTCTTAATTTGAAATAAAATATATATCTAGAAGAAACTCTAAAAACTATTTCTAGTATTGTTATTATACTAGTATAGCATCAACATACTGTAATTTGAAATAAATTCTACAACTAGATTAAACTCAACCAATTTCTCTTGTATTGTCTTTTAATAGTATGTACTATAACCATTTAATAATTTAAATAATACAGAACTAGAATAAACTCAATCAATTTCTTTAGCATTAAGTACTTAGTGAATAAGTCTCTAGAATAAACTGCCCCTAATGCCATGGCATGCCAGTGGCTCTCCTTGCATTACAGTTTTATAATTGTTTTATAATTGTAACTACCAATAACATTGTACACTTGTAACATGCATTGAAATAAAAATTATTATTATTATTATTATGTATTATTATTATTATAAACATCGTGTTTCGTAAGCTTTTCACGATTTCGAGAATCGTAAAACCGCTCGTGTTTCGTAACGTATTAGACCTGTCCGCCTGCTCCACGCCTGCGCGGGACGGAGGACGCCGCCAGTGAAGCGTTGTTTACCATTGAGAGAACATTACCTAGCGCGCTCTTTCAAACATTCACACTACATTTGGTGTTTTTTTTTGGTGCTTTAGTGATTGTCACTGTGAAATAAGTCACCATGGGTCCAAAGAAGCTTCCTAGTGGCACCCCTGTGGTAAAGAAAGTGAGGAACACCATCGAACTGAAGAAAGAGATTATAGAAAAATATGAGAGTGGCGTACGTCTGAGTGATCTTGCCAGGATGTACAACAAATCCCCTTCTACTATCAGCTCTATCCTGGCAAAGAGAAATGAGATCAAGGAAGCTAATGTTGCAAAAGGGGTTGATATGTTAACGAAAAATAGATCGAAAACAGTGGATGAGGTTGAGAAGTTGTTGTTGGTGTGGATCCATGAAAAACAGAGAGCGGGTGATAGTATTTCCATGGCGATAATTTGTGAAAAGGCAAAGAAGTTCCACGCAGATCTTGTCAAGACAATGCCTACAACCAGTGGTGAGACAAGTGATTTTAAAGTCAGCAAAGGGTGGTTTGACAGGTTTAAGAAACGTAGTGGCATACACAGTGTTGTGAGGCATGGTGAGTCAGCCAGCTCAGACAAACGTGCAGCTGAAAAATTTGTGCATGAATTCCAGGGGTTTGTAGAGGCTGAACAATTCCTCCCCCATTATTATTATTATTAAAATCAAATAGAAGCGCTAAACCACAGGGGTTATACTGCGCTGCAGGTTATTGTAGGATGCAGGGAGAGTGGGTTGTAAGAGGGAGATGGACGATTAGTAGGGTATGGAGTGCAAGATGACGGTGGAGCTAGAGGTATAATCTTCAGAGTTTGTGTAGTAAGTCAGTTTCTGTCAAAAAGTCAATGAGAGAGTCAGGATTAAAGGAGGGTCCATCTGCAAGAAGGGAAGGTAAAGAAAGGGCCGCAGAGCGAAGACGTCGTTTAAGGTAAATTCTGCGTGCTCGTTGATAGAGTGGGCAGTCCAACAGGATATGTCGAACAGACACTGGAACCTGACAATGCTCACAGAGAGGGGCAGGGAGCCTCTCCATGAGATACCCGTGAGTAAGACGAGTGTGGCCGATGCGAAGACGGGAGAGTGTAGTCTCCCAACCTCGACATTGGTGACAAGAAGAAGGCCAGAAACCTATAACCGGTTTAATAGAATGAAGTTTGTTATTCAGCAGGTCAGACCAGCGTTGTTGCCAACGGGTGCGAAGGTGGGTAGCAATGACCGCAAAATAGTCCGTAAAAGGAACACCTCTATATGAAACTGGAAGGTCATGTACTGCTGACCGCGCAGCAGTGTCTGCCTGTTCATTGCCCTGTACGTCAACATGACCAGGGACCCAACAAAAGACAATATCTTTATGCTTGCTAAAGATACGGCGTAACCAAAGGTGGATACGAAGAACTAGGGGGTGAGGTGTATCAATTTTACGGATAACCTGTAAAGCACTAAAGGAGTCTGAAACGACCACAAATGGTGATACAGGCATAGATGCAATACGGATAAGTGCCACAAGAATGGCATACAATTCAGCCGTAAATATGCTAGCCGAGGGTAATAGATGCCCTCGTACGACGCTGTCTGGAAACACTGCTGCGAATCCAACGCCGTCAGATGACTTTGAACCATCGGTGTATACTGCGATGGCATGGGAATGAGAACGGAAATGGTCTAGAAAGAAAGAGCGAGAAGCCGCCGTAGACAGTTGGGCTTTCGCGCAAGGTAGAGGAATAGAACAGACACTGACAGCAGGAACTTCCCAAGGGGGTAGAGGAAAGGGTGAAGCTACATGAACATATAAAGGCGGAAGCTGACTGGAAGACAAGAGTGTATGCAGACGAAGAGAAAAGGGACGAAGTAAACAGGGGCGACGAACAAATAACGAGCGTCTACTAACATCTGTGACAATCCTATACATGGATGGGAGAACAGATGCCAGATTATTTATAGCAAGCAGAAAAAGTGTTGTGCTCAGAACACATCCCTGGGGGACACATTCAGCTTGGACAAATTCCGGGGAGAGTTCATTACTAAACCGGACCCGGAAATGTCTGTCAGTTAAGAAAGCCTTAAGAAAGAATGGTAAGTTGCCTCGGAGGCCTAAGGAGTGGGCCTGGGCCAAGATATTATATCTCCAAGTTGTGTCATAAGCCTTCTCAAGGTCGAAAAAGATAGCGATAACCGAATGGTTATTCGCAAAGGCATTACGAATATACGTATCCAAGCGCAGCAAGGGGTCAATGGCAGAACGGCCCTTACGGAAGCCATACTGACTAGGGGAGAGACTACTGTGAGTCTCTAAATACCACATCAAACGTCTATTAACTAGACGTTCCATCACCTTGCAAACTGCACTGGTAAGAGCGATGGGACGGTAGTGAGAGGGATCACGTCCCGTAGCACCTGGTTTTCGAAAAGGAGAACAATAGCAGACTTCCACAGCTGGGGAATAACTCCTGCGACCATATAAGATTAAAGAGTTGTAAGAGGACAGTAAGAGCAGACTGATGTAAATGCTGTAGCATACGAATATGTATGCCGTATGGCCCAGCTGCCGATGATCGGCAAGCAGAGAGTGTTGCCTCCAGTTCTTGAAGGGTAAAAGGCACATTATAGGATTCTTCTCTAAGAGAAGAAAAATCTAAGGGCTTTAACTCGCTGGCAGACTTAGAAGAAAGGAACGAGGGGCATAGATGGAGCCCCTGAGAGATGCGGACGAGATGATTACCAATTTCAGTGGCAACAACAAGAGGGTGTGCTATATCGACACCAGCAACCTGAAGAACAGGAGCCGGGTCGGGGGAGAATTTACCACTCAATTTCCGCACTTTCTTCCAGACTGCACTCATCGAGGAAGCCGAAGTGACAGTAGAAACGTACTCTCGCCAGCAAGTGCGTTTAGCATCACGTATGACATTGCGAGCAATAGCTCTCTTCTGCTTGAAATCAAGGAGTCTCTCTGTGGTTCTGTTATACCGATACCTGCCCCATGCAGCGCGTTTCAAACGCACTGCCCGAGCACAAGTAGGAGACCACCAAGGCACGCACTTCTGAGGATGCTTGCCCGAGGTTTGGGGAATAGAATGCGAGCCGCTGTGAAGATGGAGGATGAAAAGAGATGTAAAACCTCATCAATGGAGGACGAGGTAGGAACCTCATGAAAGGCAGTAAGATGTGCGTAAAGGTCCCATTTCGCCGGTCAAATTGCCAGCGTGGGCAATGAGGAGGTGGAGAAAACAGAGGGGACTTTAGGATGATTGGGAAATGATCGCTGTCATGTAAGTCCGGGAGGACAGACCAGGTGAAGTCAAGGACAGTTGATGAAGAGCAGATGGAAAGATCGATGCAGGAGAAAGAATGAGTTCGGGATCAAAATGGGTAGGAGTACCCGTATTTAAAACATGGAGGGGAAGAGAAGCAAGAAATGCCTCCAACTGAATGCCACGGAGTCACAGTGCGACCCTCCCCAGAGAAAGTGGTGCGCGTTAAAATCGCCAAGTAATAGAAGGGTGGCGGTAAGGAAGAAACCAGAAAATCAATATCTGGGATAGACAATGCCCGCGAAGGTGAGAGATATAAAGAACAGAGTGTATACCACTTATTTAAGTGTATACGGGCTGGTGTAATGTAAGGAAGAAGGGACATAGAGCTGACGGTATGGAACACCAGTGCGTATAAGAAGAGCACTTTCGTTAAAGGTTCCATCGGAAAAAGGATCCGATGAATATAACAAATTATAGCCTGAAAAGGGCCTGATAACAGTGGATTGTAATTTGGGTTCTTGCAAAAGACCCCAATAGGGAAAACTGGGAGAGCAACACCTGAAGCTCACCCCTGTTACCCCTGAGGCCTCGGATATTCCACTGCAAATAAGCCATGATTTATGGAGAAAAAGATAGAAGTGGAAGTGAGAGGAAGCTATGGACTAGGGTTAGAAAAGTCCACGTGTGGAGGCAGCGGAA
The DNA here is from genome assembly GCA_009830355.1 of Cherax destructor. NCBI lineage: Eukaryota > Metazoa > Arthropoda > Malacostraca > Decapoda > Parastacidae > Cherax > Cherax destructor. Next base: position 16,398 of record WNWK01031230.1, read on the forward strand.
GACCTGTAATCAGAGGAGGAGGAGGACGTTGTGAAGGAAGGGGGGGTTGAGACGAAGAAGAGAGATGAGGAACCTCAGATGGAGTAGTGTCCATCATCGGCCCAGTCTCTGAAATATATTCTGCAATAGCTTCCAGTGTTTCGGAAGTCAAAGATGCAGAATGGGAGACTACATTAGAAATGGAAGAAACTATCGGGGAGTCTATAGACTGTACTAAAGTAGAGGACGAGGAGGTAGAAGAGGAAACTGTCGTAGGGACTTGGGAGGGGACAGGGGATGAAGGTAGTGTATGAGGAGGAGGATGAACCTCCACACACGTTACAGAACTAGTCGGAGGCGAAGAACCTGGCAATAGGGATTTTTTGCCGGGCTTATAAGAGGGGGGGGCGCTGAGGTTTAGGTGTAGGACGAGGACGTGTAGACTCAGAACTGTGCGAGTGAATAGAGGAAGGAGTGTGGATAGTTTGGGAAGCCGAGGTAGGGACCTCGGAGCCAAGAACATCAAAAGGATTCGAGACAGGGGTGACGGAGGATGAGGCGACCACAGAGGAAGCCGTGGAAGTTGAGACCCCAGAAGCGGGGCGACGTTTAGCAATGCGAGAATAAGAAATACGGGGAAGTTTCCCTTGAAGGCGAAGATGAGAGACAGCCATAGCATAGGAGAAGCCTTCCGCCTCTTTGAGACAACGGATTTCCCGCTCATTCAGGTAAACCTGACAACGGCGAGAATATGAAGGATGTGCCTCATGACAGTTAAGGCAAGAGGGAGGTAGAGTACAAGAAGAACTGGCATGGTCGTCAGCACCACAGACTGGGCATTCGGCCATGGACCTGCAATATTTTGCTGGATGACCAAAACGCCAGCAGTTTCTACACTGCTGCGGTGTAGGGGTCACGAAACCTCTTTCTACACATAGCTCAATTAAAGGCTCCCCATTTACATTTATCCCTGGCACCCCAAATTTACCTACTACTCCCTCCACAACATTTTTACCCACTTTAGCATTAAGATCCCCAACCACAAGCACTCTCTCACTTGGTTCAAAACTCCCCAAGCACTCACTCAACATTTCCTAAAATCTCTCTCTCTCTCTCTCTCTCTCCTCTACACTTCTTTCTTCTCCAGGTGCATAAACACTTACTATAACACACTTTTCACATCCAACCTTTATTTTACTCCACATAATCCTTGAATTTATACATTTATATTCCCTCTTTACCTGCCATAACTGATTATTCAACATCATTGTCACTCCTTCTTTAGCTCTAACTCTATTTGAAACCCCTGAACTAATCCCATTTATTTCTCCCCACTGAAACTCTCCTACCCCCTTCAGCTTTGTCTCGCTTAAAGCCAGGACATCCAGCTTCTTTTCATTCATAACATCTACAATCATCTCTTTCTTATCATTCGCACAACATCCATGCACATTCAGACATCCCACTTTGACGGTTTTCTTCTTTTTCTTTTTAGTAATCTATACAGGAAAAGGGGTTACTAGCCCATTGTTCCCAGCATTTTAGTTGACTTTTACAACACGCATAACTTACGGAGGATAAATTCTTATTCCACTTCCCCATGGATATGAAAGGAAGAGCAATAAGAACAAGAACTATTACAATTAAATCAAAGAAGACTCAGATGAGTATCAAATGATTTAGATAAAGAAAAATTGGATATCACATTGGAGAGAGGGAGTATGGAAGAAGTGAATGTTTTCAGATATTTGGGAGTTGACTTGTCAGCAGATGGGCTTATGAAGAATGAGGTTAACCATAGAACTGATTAAAGAAAAAAGGTGTGTGGTGTGATGGGGTATCTGTGGAGACAAAAAAAGTTATCCATGGAGGCAAAGAAGGAAATGTATGAAAATACAGTGGAACCTCGCCTCTTCCCTGATCACGACTAGGTCCTCTCTATCCCTGCTCTGTGGGAGGCTTTGTGTGCGCGTGGCTGCGGGGACATGTTCTGTATGACCGCCGAAATCAGAGGGAAATCACAAAAAACAGAGGCTACATTTTGACAAAAAAAGTTGCCGATAACTGAAATTCACGAAAACACTCACGAAAACCGAGGGTCCACTGGAAGACCAACTTTAAAACAGAAGCCAAAATAAACAATGCAGACATTCCTAGCACTAAAATAAAATTTTCTCTGTTCATTAGTCATGTCTCCAGGCACCTCTTATATTACGCTTGCTTTACATTTTGAATTTTTATTACACAAAAAAATAGAAGATTTACTGTTATGCAGACTACTGCTTTATTGTAAAAATGGTATAAATAATATCAGCTCATTTGTGAAAGCATATTAGACCCACCAGTTGACGTGTATTGGACGTGTGCTGTGATTTGTAGCCTCTTGAACATTGGCAAAAACAGAACATTTCCGCTATTTTTAACTCAATTTTAAGGTACTTTTAGTCCAAAAACCATTCAAAATCATCATTATTTCAGTAATATATCTTCATTCTATCAACTGAGATGAAGAAAACGAGAATACAACCATAAAAACCACATGAAAATACACAGCAAATTCGCTATTTTAAACCAAAAACATAGTCGGAGATTTTTCTCTCATTATACATGGCATGCTGCAAGATTTTTTTTTATACTGCACACACTGAGCACACAGACCCATTCTTTAACATGTAGGCCTACTAGCTTTTTCCTACCAGATTTGAAGGCGCTAGAATTTTGGCATCATATTATGGGACTGACACTGGCTTGCAAGCCATAATATTACAGGATCAACAGTGAAAAGGATAAAAAAAAAAAAAAAGTTTCTTCTCAAATGGCAGAGAATCACTTTCTGAAGGTAATGAAAAAAAAGTATAAAATTTGATGAAAAACTTACGGAACTACGCAGGCACAAATTTAGCAGTGGGGAAGCAATTTACACATTGGTAGTTTCAGTTACTTTTGTCATATGTACCATATGTAATATACAGTGGACCCTTGGTTTTCATTCACCTCCAAACTCGAACAATTATGTAAGTGTATTTTTGGGGGGTCTGAAACGACTAATTTTATCAAAGATACGCTATTATGTACCTCAATCAGCTCTCCTTGCACTATATCATTCATTTATCTACCCGTATCTCACCTATGGAATCTGTGCATGGGGATCAACAACGTTAAATCACCTTAGACCACTCATAACACAACAAAAGGCCGCAGTCAGAATGATAACAAATTCCCACTCTAGACAGCATACTCCACCAATATTCAAAAGTCTCAAACTACTCACCGCAAAGAACATTCATACTTACTCTTGTGCCTACTACATATATAAAACTTTACACTCTAATATAAACCCTCTGCTCAAAACTCTCCTCACCAACTTTAATAGGACCCATAACCACAACACAAGACACAGATCACTTTTTGATATACCCCGTGTTCATATCAACCTATGTAAAAATTCTATGCACATAAAGGGCCCCAGAATCTGGAATTCATTACCAGTAAATATTAAGATAATCTTGTCTGAAAATCAATTTAAGACTCAACTCAAAAACCACCTACTCACCCAAAACTAAATGATCATACTATAAACTACTTTGAAAAATGCTCATTGTTACTTTCCTATACGATAATCTCAATTTTTAACAATATGTTACTATTATGTTACCCCCTACTCATATTATAAGTTAATGTCAAAAATGCTCAATGTTATTTTCCTTAAGATAATCTCAATTCCATATTATCATTCAAGAATCTTAACACCTGTAACAATGTAATATCTAATATCATTATATAATAATTTAAACAGTAAAATTTCATCATATTGTAATTTTGAAAATAATTTTTAACTAGAATAAACTCAATAAATTTCTCTAATATTAAGTACATAGTTTTTAAGGACTAGAATAAGCTGCCCCTAATACCATGGCATGTCAGTGGCTCTCCTTGCACTCAATTTACATTGTAACTTCCGATACCCATGTAATCTGCAATGAAATAAAATTTGTTTGTTTGTTGTTTTTGTAATCTAATTTACATTTGTCCTTATGGGAACAAATTCGTTCGGTAACAGCACTTGAACAGCACTGTGGAAAGAATTTTCAACCAAAACTGAGGGTCCACTGTACTTGTGTAGTATAACTTAGTACCAGCCATTTATAGTTAGGCTCCCTTTTGAACTTGTGATGTCACGAGCCCCTGATGTGGGACGCCAGCCTGAGGCATTCTCTCTCATTCGTCGACAGGCCTAGGATTGGAACAAGTACAGCTGGACTTCCCCTTCTCAATGACTCATTCAATATACCGTTACCAACCATTAAGCGAGTTTCACTACAACCAACCATTATCTCTTAGAACCCTTACAATAATTGGTGTGCAGCGGTGGTTCCGTATATCTGAGGATTACAGAAATATATGGAGATAAACTCTACAAAGCTGGCGGACATTTTGTGTGACCATGTAGGCCTACTGAGACAACACTACCTAAAACCCAACTCCAAGCCAGCATTCTTCAGCCTGTCTACACTGTTTCCTGATCAGTTTTGTGTCTTATCTCTTATTTGCTAAAACTTTCGAGGGGTAGACCCAGGTTTTGCAAATTAAGCCAAGCCAGATAAGCCAGTCTGTGGAGGGAGTGTCTAACCCAAGCCATCCACCTGTTTATGTCAGCCTAGCCTTAAGCCAGCTTTCTACCCTGCTGTGCTCATAGTTACAAGACTCCAAGCCACCTAAGCCTGTGTGAAAAGTTTAGGCCAGCAAGACTAACCCAGCTGAGTGCGAGAAGTAAGCCAATCAAGCCACACTGAGTTCTTGCCTTCTCCATCAATTTGTGCTTCCAGTGCATAACTGTTTTGAGTGCCAATACCATCCCTATGGTATTTCTTGGGTTTTTTAAGCCACTCTGGCTTCACTTCACGTGCCTAGTATAAGCGGCGCAAGCCACAGACGAGCGTGATGCCATGAGTCACCGCGTGGCAGCCCGCTCACCCAGCCATCCTCACACAAACACACACTGCCATTAATCACATGTGTCTGATTTTTACCCAATATCTTGGGTTTATCGTCGATCTTTCGGTCCACATAGTAGATGAAAGCTAGACTGTGTGACCTTCCTACTAGAGCGCCGCCAAGAAGGCCTAAACTATGTGTATTCGTTGTTAAAGCACATATCAATTCAAGACTCTTCTCAAAGAGTCTTGAACTCACCCTATACTAAATACTCATACTGTAACAAACTTTCAAACCCAATGTTATTTTACTTAAGATAATCTCAGTTTAATATTGTCATCCTCCTCAACACTTGTTGCAATTTCATATCATCATATTGTCATTTTAATAGTATAGTATCATCATTTTGTTAATTTGAAATAAAATATATAACTAGAAGAAACTCAATAAATTTCTCTAGTATTGTTATTTTACTAGCATAGCATCAACATAGTGTAACTTGAAATAAAATATACAGCTAAAATAAACTCAACCAATTTCTCTAGTATTATCTTTTTAATAGTATAGTGTAATCATATTGTAATTTGAAATAGTATATAAATAGAATAAACTCAATCAATTTCTCTAGTATTATGTACATAGTGAATAAGTCTTTAGAATAAGCTGCCCCTAATGCCATGCCATGCCAGTGGCTCTCCTTGCATTACAGTTTTATAATTGTAACTACCAATAACTATGTATACTTGTAACTTGCAACGAAATAAAAATATTATATTATTATTATTATTATTATTATACTTCTTCAAGGTTCTTCCTAGTGTAGCGTAGCAGTAGACGCCACACGACAACAACTACCACCACCTCTCCAGTTTTCCATCTTCCATCTCCCACCATTAATCTACAGCCTAGAGACATTTTTTCATATACAGTCATCCCTTGGTTTTCGCTTGTCCCAGTTTTCGCCGATTTTGGTTTTCGCCGACTTTTTTCAGGGAAAATTTGTCTTAGTTTTCGCCGATTGTTTTAGTTTTCGCCGACCGTATGGGACCTGTCCACTAGTGCCGTGCACATACAAAGGCCGTAGGCCCGCCACCCACGCACCTCCCACGCACATTGTCACGCAGTCTAGCATTGTTTATGCTTGAGTGAACATCACCCCAGGAGTTTATACAAAACATTTATTAACAATTCATTGTTTTTGGCCCTTGATTATTGTGTGTGACTACTAAATAAGCTACCATGGGCCCAAAGAAAGCTCCTAGTGCCAGTTCTTTGGTAAAGAAAGTGAGGAACACTGTAGAAATGAAGAAAGAAATTATAGAAAAATATGATAGTGGTGTACGTATTGCCGAGCTCGCCAGGATATACAAGAAAAACCCATCAACCATCAGTTCCATTGTGGCAAAGAGAAAGGAAATCACGGAAGCTAATGTTGCGAAAGGGGTGAATACGATAACAAAACAGAGATCACAAACAATGGAAAATATAGAGAAATTGTTATTGGTGTGGATAAACCAAAAACTGCTAGCGGGTGATAGTGTTGT
>WNWK01031231.1:0-22854 GCA_009830355.1 Cherax destructor
GGCCAGTGAAGAGGCGGGGTCAGGAGCTATGAATCGACCCCTGCAACCACAACTAGGTGAGTACACACACACACACACACACACACTCCTGCAACCACAATTAGGTGAGTACACTCCATCCCACCCTCACTCCCTCTCACACCATTCTCCGTCTTTACTCTCCCTCACACCATTCTAGTTTACATTCTCCATCATACCATTCTCCTCCTGCACTCTCCGCCCACAGACCTTTCTCCATCTCTACACCCCCTCCCCCAACACACTTTTCTCCCTCTGCAGTCTCAGCCTCCACGCACTTCGTCTGCACACCCTCCCCACGCCTTCCTTCCCACGCCTTTCTTCCTTCACAGGCCTTCCTTCCCTCCCACGCTTTCCTTCCCTGTTACGCCTTTCTTCCCTCCCACGCCTTTCTTCCCTCCCACGCCTTTCTTCCCTCCCACATTTTTCTTCTTTCCCACGCCTTTCTCCCTCCCCACATACAGTACACTCCCTAGTCTGAGAAGTGCCTCTGGAGACACACTAGTGTTCGTATTAGCTCCCTGTTTGTGAGACCAGCAGGATCGCCCCAGGTAGGACCAAATACCCCCCCTTTTCCCCACCCACCATCACTCACTTTCTAAAAAAGAGAGCAGGATAAATGTTCTGCTCTAACATGTTTTCGAAGTCGGTGTGGATGTTGACTGAGGTGAGGAGGTGGAAGAGGGGAGGAGCGGGGAGTGTGTGTGTGTGTGCGTGTGTGTGTGTGTGTGTGTGTGTGTGTGTGTGTGTGTGTGTGTGCGTGTGTGTGTTTTGAGAGTATGCCTTAAGTATTTCTTCAAATGTCATATATTTCTTTATAATGTTGTTATGAAACATACCTGTTCATCAGATTTTTTCCATGCATGTAAATGCTTAATATTTTATGTAAAATGAAGTTTTTGAATCGGTGATTAAAAAGTGAAAGCGCAACAGAAAAGAAAAATAGCGAGATGTGAGTTTTATTTGAGTTCGTTCTTATTCGCGCGTAATTTTTGAGACCTTGGAGTGTGCAGCGAAGCATTCATTCCGGAAGGTCACGTGGATCTTGCATTCTGCCAACTTTATTAAATGTTTCACTTCACTAAAGTCAAAGTAAACTTTATATTCATATAATTATATATATAATATATAATATATATATATATATATATATATATATATATATATATATATATATATATATATATATATATATATATATATATAGCCTCGGAGAAGTGGATATAAAAAAGGCTTCAAGGAAGAATATTTAGATTTCTTTCTGAAGCCATTTGAATATTCCACTTTCCCTACAACCCCATCTTTTCATTGTGTAAAAACTTTATTTCAAGACAAAATACATTGACAATATATATATATAAACACACTGAGGTAGGGTGACTCCAAAAAAAAAAATAGGAAACACTTGAACTGTTATTCATTCGATCGCTGTCTAGGTAGAAGTGTGCTGACATCACAGTTCAGATAATTCTTCTGACTGCAGCATCCTCACCCCTCCTTCAGAGTGAAGGCACTATACTTCCTACCTACGCCCAGCTAACTAATTTACCCTGAACCTTCCTAAATATTATTTTGCTCTCACTCCAACAGCACATCTTCATAAAAACCACTTGTCCTCACTCCAGTGTAACGCACTTACCCAAGTCTGTTGGATGTTCTAGCCCCTAGAACTCAAAACCTTCGTTACTCCCTTCCTCCAACCTTTACTGGAAAGACCGTTACCCCTCCTTCCCCCAACCCAGATTTATATATCCTACCGGTCATTCTGTTTTGCTCTATCATTTCTAAAAGTTCAAATCGCATACACACGTTTAATTATATCCGCATGCATGTATAACCAATAATAATGTGTTCAAACACTTGTCGATGTTATATATTAACCTTCATAGACACAAAAACTACACAAACACGGAAATTAAAATGTGTAGTTTTTCAGTATTCGTAATATAGCTTCAGAAACCATTTTCCGACATGTAACTGCAACAAACAGCTTTTTCATATTTAAAATGTTCACTTAGGAATGTCAAAATAAACACTTACCTTACTTATATCCTTTCCTTTCAAATTTCATTTCGTTCTTATTCAGTTTTTCTTTCATCGTACTCGGTCACTAATAGTTGTGCCATACGCTTTAGGGTATAATTAACAGGCTTATTTCCTTGCAGTGTTTGTCTCCCAGTCGTAACTTTTCCCTTCATATAAAGAAACTATAGTTGTTTTCTGCCAATTCTGGTGTGTTTTCCTTTCTTTTACATTATACATTGTAACTTGCTTTCATCGTCCTAGTCTCTATTCCATCCACCCCCGGTACTTTTCAGGCTTTTAACCTGCTCCATTTCCTTGTGCTTATGATTCTTAACTCATTCAAATAAATCATTCTTTCTTGTTTCAAGCTTAAGATTTCTGCCCACGTTTCATCATTCAATAATTTCTTAAATATTATCTCCTCTTTAGCACTCTTAATTAATTACCAAGCATCTCACCACTGTCACTGTTAACATAAAAGTCCATTTTCTTGATAGATTTTCTCATCTTATTTAGCTCTCAAAACTTTCTCATACATTCACCACACACACACACACACACACACACACACACACACACACACACACACACACACACCTTCAAAGAGACTTGGACATGCTGGACACCTGGTCCAGCAACTGGCTTCTCGAATTTAACCCCGCCAAATGCAAAGTCATGAAGATCGGGGAAGGGCAAAGAAGACCACAGACAGAGTATAGGCTAGGTGGCCAAAGACTGCAAACCTCACTCAAGGAGAAAGATCTTGGGGTGAGTATAACACCAAGCACGTCTCCGTTAGCACACATCAACCAGATAACTGCTGCAGCATACGGGTGACTGGCAAACCTGAGAATAGCGTTCCGATACCTTAGTAAGGAATCGTTCAAGACACTGTGCACCGTGTACGTCAGGCCCATACTAGAGTATGCAGCACCAGTTTGGAACCCATACCTGGTCAAGCACGTCAAGAAATTAGAGAAAGTGCAAAGATTTGCAACAAGGTTAGTTCCAGAGCTAAGGGGAATGTCCTACGAAGAAAGATTAAGGGAAATCGGCCTGACAACACTGGAGGACAGGAGTGTTAGGGAAGACATGATAATGACATACAATATACTGCATGGAATAGACAAGGTGGATAGAGACAGGATTTTCCAGAGAGGGGATACAGAAACAAGGGGTCACAAGGGATGTTAGGAAGGATTTCTTCAGCCATAAAGTAGTCAGGAAGTGGAATAGTCTAGCAAGTGATGTAGTGGAGGCAGGAACCATACATAGCTTTAAGACGAGGTATGATAAAGCTCATGGAGCTGGAAGAGAGGGGACCCAGTAACGATCAGTGAAGAGGCGGGGCCAGGAGCTGAGTCTCGACCCCTGCAACCACAATTAGGTGAGTACACCTCTGCTTCTCCCTTTTCCTCTCTCCTCATATTCCCCCTCCCCACCTCTCTTCCGTTTCCCCACTGTCTCCAGTTTCTCCTCTCCCTCCCTCCGCCCCCACACACTCAGGCAATCACACCACAAAACAACCACACAGAAATACATAGTTTTTCACTCTGTGGCATCTAAAAAAAATGGGGGGCCAGAGAGCAGTACGGAAAACCAGGGGACTGGAGGATTAGTCTGCGAAGGAAGATTGGGCAGCAGAGCTCATGAAAATGGAACATAAGTGCTGAAGGAAGCTAGAGGAGCTTAGCATGAAAATGGAGGAGAGGATAGCTGCAGAAAGCATGATAATGGAGGAGAGGATAGCTGCAGAAAGCAGGAAGTGGGAGAAGCAAGTCACAGCAGCAGAGGCTAAGATACAGAGATTAGAAGAGAAACTGAAAAATCTGAAACAGCCAAAAGAACTAAAAAGCAATGTGGACATGGTATCAGAAACTGCTACCTCAGTCACAAATAAGGGGACTGTAGAGAACGAAGTGAAACTGTATGCAGCGGCCCTATCAGACCACCATGGAGCCCGAGAAAAAGAGAGGATCACATCAGGAACACTCGAGGGGAGTGTAAGAAAAGGGAGAGCTAAGCAGTATGTAGAAGCCCTAACAGACCACAGCAGTGCACAGGGAAAGTTAAGGGAAAAGACAGGCCACTGGGCCCAGAAACAACAGACAGTGAAGAGATTGAAGAAAGGAAAGCTGCAATGGAGGCAACTAAATCGAATCAGGGGTTACATAGGGATAGGAAGTGGGAGAATGAGAGAGAGATCAGTCTTTGTTTATGGGCTCCAGGAAGCTGAAGGGGAAACTTACGAAGCAAGAAGACAACACGAGAAAAAAAAATTGAAAGCATCATGAAAGCAATAGGAGAAGATGACATGACCCAGCTGGCAAATTTTCTGAGAATAGAGGGGTTTGCAAGAGGAAGAATCTTGGCAGTCAAAGTGATTTTCAAAGCAGAATCGGCTCGAAACAGGATCCTGTAGGAGAAAGCAAGACTAAGGGATATGTCAGAGTACCGGAGGGTGTATCTCGACCACGACAGAACATGAGAAGAAAGGCAGAAACTGAAAGAAAGGGTACAAAGACGAAAGACAGAAAGAGAGATGGACAGGAGAACCCAGACTCAGGAGGAAGCTCAAATACAACCTCCCTCACAATCACCTACAGAAGTCCCCCAACCTGGACAACCCCAATGCAACCAAACATTCTAACCCAAAACACACATGCCATACCCAATGCTCCCACCCACCTCATTACAAACTCCACCTTCACACCAACCACTTATAGTTCCTCATCAGGTCTCCCACTTTCCCAACCCCAACGTACCCCCCAGACTACAGTTTTAGAAAAGAAGTTGAAGGTTTGGTATACAAATGCAGATGGAATAACAAATAAATGTGAGGAGTGGCATGAAAGAATAAAGAGACATCCCCAGACATAATATCACTCACAGAAACGAAACTCACCAGCATGATAACAGATGCAATCTTTCCACCCGGATATCAAATCCTCAGGAAAGATAGAGGGAGCAGAAGGGGAGGAGGAGTTGCACTGCTCATTAAGAACTGGTGGGGATTTGAGGAAGTGGAAGGAATGGATGGAATGGGCGAAAGGGACTACATAGTAGGAACAATCCAGTCTGAGGGCCATAAGGTGGTAATTGCTGTAATGTACAACCCACCACAGAACTGCAGGAGGCCAAGAGAAGAATACGACGAGAGCAACACAGCAGTGGTAGACACACTAGCCGAGGTGGCCAGAAGAGCTCACATGGGGAGAGTGAAGTTACTAGTTATGGGTGATTTCAATCACAAGGAGATTGATTGGGAAAACCTGGAACCCTATGGGGATCCTGAATCATGGAGAGCCAAAATGATGGATGTGGTACTGGAAAACCTCATGCATCAACATGTTAGAGACACTACCAGAGAGAGAGGTGAGGATGATCCAGGAAGACTGGACCTAGTATTCACCTTGAGTAGTTTGGACATCGCGGATATCACGTACTAAAGGCCCCTTGGAGCTAATGATCATGTGGCTCTGTGTTTTGATTATATAGTTGAGCTACAAGTGGAGAGGGGAGCAGGAATAGGACGGGAAAAATGAAACTGCAAAAGGGGGGACTACACAGGCATGAGGAAGTTCCTACAAGACATTCAGTGGGAGAGAGAATTGGCAGGAAAACCAGTAAAAGAAATGATGAACTATGTGACAACAAAATGCAAGAAGACAGAGAGAGGTTTGTTCCCAAGGGAAACAGAAGTAATGGGAAGACCAGAACGAGTCCTTGGTTCACCCAAAGGTGTAGGGAGGCAAAGACTAAGTGCACTAGAGAATGGAAAAATTACAGAAGACAAAGGACCCAGGAAAATAAAGAGATTAGCCGAAGAACCAGAAACGAATATGCACAGGTAAGAAGGGAGGCTCTGCGACAATACGAAAATGACATAGCATCAAAAGTCAAGTCTGACCTGAAGCTGTTGTATTTACAGAGGAGACAGGAAGGACTCCAGGAATTCAGAATAGGGAGGTACACCAACAAGTGCTGGATGAAATACACACAACCGAGGAGGAGGTGAAGAAGCTGCTATGTGAACTCGATACCTCAAAAGCGGTGGGACCAGACAACATCTCTCCGTGGATCCTTAAAGAGGGAGCAGAGATTTTGTGTGTGCCACTAACAAAAATCTTCAACACATCCTTTGAAACTGAGCAACTACCTGAGGTGTGGAAGATGGCAAATGTAGTCCCAATTTTTAAGAAAGGAGACAGACACGAGGCATTAAACTACAGACATGTGTCACTGACGTGTATAGTATGCAAAGTCATGGAGAAGATCATTAGGAGGAGAGTGGTGGAGCACCTAGAAAGTCACAAGCTTATAAACGACAACCAGCACGGTTTCAGGGAAGGAAAATCCTGTGTCACAAACCTACTGGAGTTTTATGACAAGGTAACAGAAGTAAGACCGGAGAGGGATGGATAGACTGCATTTTCTTGGACTGCAAGAAGGCGTTCGACACAGTTCCTCACAAGAGGTTAATGCAAAAGCTAGAGGATCAGGCACACGTAACAGGAAAGGCACTGCAATGGATCAGAGAAAATCTGACAGGGAGGCAAAAACGAGTCATGGTACGTGACGAGGTGTCAGAGTGGGCACCTGTGACGAGTGGGGTTCCACAGGGGTCAGTCCTAGGACCTGTGCTGTTTTTGGTATATGTGAATGACATGACGGAAGGGATAGACTCAGAAGTGTCCCTGTTTGCAGATGATGTGAAGTTAATGAGACGAAGTAAATCAGTCGAGGATCAGGTAGAACTACAAAGAGACCTGGGCAGGCTACAAGCCTGGTCCAGTAACTGGCTCCTTGAATTTAACCCTGCGAAATGCAAAGTCATGAAGATCGGGGAAGGGCAAAGAAGACGGCAGACAGAGTATAGTCTAGGTGGCCAAAGACTGCAAACCTCACACAAGTAAAAAGATCTTGGGGTGAGTATAATACCGAGCACATCTTCTGAGGCACACATCAATCAGATAACTGCTGAAGCATACGGGCGTCTGGCAAACCTAAGAATAGCGTTCCAATACCTCAGTAAGGAATCGTTCAAGACTCTGTACATCATATACGTCAGGCCCATACTGGAGTATGCAGCACCAGTTTGGAACCCACACCTGGTCAAGTACGTCAAGAATTTAGAGAAAGTGCAAAGGTTTGCAACAAGACTAGTCCCAGAGCTAATGGGATTGTCCTACGAATAATGGTTAAGGGAAATCGGCCTGACGACACTAGAGGACAGGAGGGTTAGGTGAGACATGATAACGACATATAAAATACTGCGAGGAATAGATAAGGTGGACAGAGACAGGATGTTCCAGAGAGGGGACACAGAAACAATTGGTCACAGTTGGAAGTTGAAGACTCAGATGAGTCAAAGGGATGTTAGGAAGTATTTCTTCAGTCATAGAGTTGTCAGGAAGTGGAATAGCCTAGAAAGTGACGTAGTGGAGGCAGGAACCATACAGTTTTAGACGAGGTTTGATAAAGCTCATGGAGCAGGGAGAGAGAGGACCTAGTAGCAATCAGTGAAGAGGCGGGGCCAGGAGCTATGACTTGACCCCTTTCAACCACAAATAGGTGAGTACACACACACAGATATATATATATATATATATATATATATATATATATATATATATATATATATATATATATATAATATGAGGATCCTTTGTCATTTACACCTGGCAATCCAAGCTTTACTACTAGTTTTTTCTCTCACGTAAGAATTAACGTCTCTGAAAATAATTATCTTCCGTTTTTATTCTTAACCAATAAATACTTGAATTTAAATATGTAACCTAATCTTTCAATTTTTCGCTAATTGAACGCTTTTCCAGTCTAAGTGTGTTATCTTTTTTAACGCCGTTAAATTAGTACCCGAAGGTTTAGCTTACTATCATTATAATATCCGTACTACACCCCAGCTCATTCATTCAACTCAGTTTCAAATATTTCTTATTATTTTACTAATTACATGCAGGTAAATGGACGACCAGCCCATTGTTCTCGGCATTTTAGTCACCTTTTATGACTACGGGGATAGGATTCTAACCCACTTTCTCCAGGGAAATTGATGATGCAACGTTACAAGATCACATACTTTTGATAAACACAGGGAGATAAATCTACGTTTATGATGAATGTAAGTTAAAGTTATTAAGATTTACTTGCTCTATTAAATATACATGAGAGACAGACCAGTAATGATGCAAGTGTGTTAAAAAGAACCGGTATCTGTTTAACGCATACAGCAGGACAGCACGACATTTAGATGCTGCGGTAAGTAAAAATGTGGATCCGTGTACAGTGATATTCAAGGCCGTAGTGCTGTTAGTGTGTCGAGGAAGCCACTACATATTGTTATGTTTCCGCCGTGGTGGGAGCTGGTGTTCGTACGCCAACTCCTAAGTCCCACCTTTCGTGTCCTTGTTCGCTTCTGTCCTTGTTTTTCTTTGTCCTCACTTCTCTCTTGGATTTCTCCTGGGATATACTGCCATTTATATATTCGAAAAGTATTTTTAAAAACTATTACTTTAAATTGTTCTGTAAAATCTAGATTAGCTAATTTGTTTTTGCCGTTTTTTTTTATATCTTCGGACACAGTTACTTTCCACCTGTCGCCTGCACGACTTGCAACTGCATTATAATATTGAATTACACTGTATATAGTAATCCGGAGTAATGTGTAAGCAATACGAAAGAAAGAAAAGGCACCAAAAATGCCACTAATTACAACCCAGAACACAAAGGCACCTTCCAATAATTAGCTACGTCAGGTGTTCCATGTAGCAGAGTTCAATCCTAAGTCTGAACTCTTTGTTACCCGCTGTTGGAACCTCCTCTTCCGGTAGGGATTTTTTTTTTTTTGCTTTTGTAGGGCGGGGAGGTATTTAGGGTGTCTGGGGAGCCTTGAAGGAGTGTCAGTCTCGTTGTGATGGTGCTTGCTGTATGTGTGACAAGTGTCTCGTTGTGATGGTGCTTGCTGTATGTGTGACAAGTGTCTCGTTGTGATGGTGCTTGCTGTATGTGTGACAAGTGTCTCGTTCTGATGGTGCTTGCTGTATGTGTGACAAGTGTCTCGTTGTGATGGTGCTTGCTGTATGTGTGACAAGTGTCTCGTTGTGATGGTGCTTGCTGTATGTGTGACAAGTGTCTCGTTGTGATGGTGCTTGCTGTATGTGTGACAAGTGTCTCGTTGTGATGGTGCTTGCTGTATGTGTGACAAGTGTCTCGTTGTGATGGTGCTTGTTGTATGTGTGACAAGTGTCTCGTTGTGATGGTGCTTGCTGTATGTGTGACAAGTGTCTCGTTGTGATGGTGCTTGCTGTATGTGTGACAAGTGTCTCGTTGTGATGGTGCTTGCTGTATGTGTGACAAGTGTCTCGTTGTGATGGTGCTTGTTGTATGTGTGACAAGTGTCTCGTTGTGATGGTGCTTGCTGTATGTGTGACAAGTGTCTCGTTGTGATGGTGCTTGCTGTATGTGTGACAAGTGTCTCGTTGTGATGGTGCTTGTTGTATGTGTGACAAGTGTCTCGTTGTGATGGTGCTTGCTGTATGTGTGACAAGTGTCTCGTTGTGATGGTGTAAGAAATGATCAAGTGCGAAAGTGATGACGAAGATAAAACTAAATATTCATTTTATTATGAAGAGTATTAATAAAATAGATACCAGTAATAAAGATAATACTAATAATAGATAAAGGTAATGGTGGTGATAGTATTAAACACTGGAGAATACATGGCTATGCTGCGTCACCATGACAGTGTTTAATTAATTGAAGAACAAGTTTGAACACTCATTTCCCGAATTGTGTTGAGATACTAAGTAAAATTATCCGTGTTTGGATAACATATCATTTGTGATAATTTTCGTTGTATGAGCCTGGTTAAATGCTTGTGAAATCTTCAGTGAATAACATGTTCAGAGTTGGCCTAGTTATTACGTAAGCCAGTGTGACTGTACATATATGTCAGTGTTATTGGTGTTGAAATTTCATGCGTAAGAACAGTCTGAATAATCATGCGTGTGCTGGACCTCAAATAGTTTATAAAGTAGTTGTTTACTTGATACAACAGCTAGTATATTAGATAAAACACATGGCCTACTTATTAGTGGTGTTTTGTGGTGTTCCTCCAAGTGTTGTTCCTTAATGGTGTTCCTACAAGTGTTGTTCCTTAATGGTGTTACTACAAGTGTTGTTCCTTAACGGTGTTCCTACTAGTGTTGTTCCTTAATGGTGTTCCTTCAAGTGTTGTTCCTAAATGGTGTTCCTACAAGTGTTGTTCCTTAATGATGTTCCTACAGTGTTGTTCTTTAATGGTGTTCCTACAAGTGTTGTTCCTTTCACATGAATGGTGTTCCTACACGTGTTGTTCCTTAATGGTGTTCCTACACGTGTTGTTCCTTAACGGTGTTCCTACAAGTATTGTTCCTTAATGGTGCTTTGTGGTGTTCCTACAAATGTTGTTCCTTAATGGTATTTTGTGGTGTTCCTACAAGTGTTGTTCCTTATGACAGTATATTTGTTAAAACTCGAAGTTACTATAAACGATCTTGTTAAACCAGTTGGTATATTTACGAACCATTTGGTATACTTTTAAACTCTGTGGTATTGTTTACAAAACGGTATAGTTGATCAGTCAATTAGTGTACTTGATGAGCCATTTGGTATACTTTATAAATCAGTTGGTTTACTTTTGTGTACATGTGAAGGCTTTTGTGAGCGAATGTCTGTGTATGATGTTTTAATGGTAGTGGTACAGATTATAACGCTGCGCTTAGTGCTGGGGTAATGTCGTACTCTTGAAGTAATGATTAGCAGACTGGCTGTATGTGAGCGTTATTACACTGTTGATGTAGTGACTAATACACACCTACTGTTTGTGAGTATCTTGTTGTAGAGACTAAGATACACACCTCCACACTAGCACACCTAGTGTGGAGGTGTGTATCTTAGTCTCTACAACAGTGTAACAAGATACTCACGAACAGTAGGTGTGTATTATATAATTACTTATATACACCTCCGCACTAGGTTTCTGTTCGTCACTAATACATCAACAATGTTGATGTATTGGCTAATACACACCAAGATACACATAAACCTACTGTTTGTGTGTATCTTGTTATACGTTTGACGTAATGAGTAGTGTGTGTACTCATCTAATTGAGGTTACAGGGATCGAGTCTTAGCTCCTGGCCCCTCTTCTACTGGCTGCTACTGCGTTAGCCCTGTCATACCTATTCTTAAAGCTATCTATAGATTCTGCCTCTAACATTTCGCTGTCTAGGTGTGCCACTTCCTGACTACTCCGACACTAAAGAAAATATTTCTTAACATCCCTGTGACTAATCTGTGTTTTAAATTTCCAGCTGTGCCCTCGTGTACCTGAGATCCGCCTTTGAGACTCCCTGTTCACCCTGTCGATTCCTCTCAGTATTTTGTACGTTGTAATTATGTCAACTCTGGTCTTGTCCTCTAATGTCGTTAGGTTTAGCTCTATCCTTTTCTCATAGGCCATACATACCCCTTAGCTCTGGGGCTATTCTTGTTGTAGACCTTTGCACTTTTTTTAGTTTCTTTACATTCTATATTAGATAAGGATCCCATACTGGTGCTGCAAACTCCAAGATGGAACTGGCATATGCCGTGTATATAGGTTCGTGAATGCCTCCTTGTTGAAATTCCTGACAGATACCCTTAAATTTGCCAGTCTCGCGTTTACTGCAGAGGTTATTCTATTGATGTTTACCTTATGCGATATGCTTTGTCCCCCGAGCCTGTACACTGTTTCTGGCCGTCTTTGCCCTTTTCAGATTTTCATAACTTTGCATTTGCTGTGGGTAAATTCTAATAGCCAGACCAATCATGCAGCTTGTCCAGATCCATTTGCAGTTTTTCCTGGTCTACTCCTGTTTGTATTCTCTTCATCAATTTCATATATGCGAACAGGGACACCTCTGACTTGATTTCCTCTGTCACATTGTTTAAATACACAACAGTACTGGTTCAAGTACTAAGCCTTGTGGAACTCCACTTGTCACATTCGCTAATTCCAACACCTTCTCCCTGACAATAACTCGCTGCTTCCTTCCTGTTAAGTATTTCTTGATCCCTGTAATGCTTTTCCTGTAATTTCTGCCTTCTCTTCTAGCGTTTTTGGTCCAAATCTCTTGTGCGATACTGTCCCCATTGCCTTCTTGCAATCCAAAATGATACAGTCCACCTATCCCTCACTCTCTCCTGCTTAACTTTTGTTACCTTGTCAGAGAACAGGATTTACCATTTTGAAAACCGTGCTAATTGTTGTTTATGGATTCTTTCCTTTACAGGTGCTCCATTACTCTTCTGATACCCTTCTCCATAATCTTGTATACTTTGCATGTTAGTGACACTGGCCTTTAGTTTAGTGTCATCTGTCAGTCCTCATTTTTAAAATATTGGGACTACAATCCCTGTTTTCCAGACCTTTGGCAGCTGCCCTGTTTCAATCGATTTGTTGCTAGTAGTTCACACAGTTTTTCTTTCCCGCTTGGAAAACCCACGAGAGAGGTTGTCTGGTCCCATTTTATTCATGGTATTTAACTTACTTAGTATGTTCTTTACCTGTCATCTGGTTCCACTGAGAATACTTCTCTGTATCTTTTGTTCATCTCCTCGCAGAATTCTTAGTCATTCCTAGTGAACTCCCCTCCTTCCTTCTTCAGCCTTATTTACTGGTCCTTCACAGTTTTCTTCTTATTGATGTGGCTGTATATGAGATTTGGCTTTTGATGAGTTGTCATTCTTGGATTGTCTAGAGCCTGTCTTCTTTCCTATGCGTATTCATTTCCTGTTCTTCTACTTACTTATTTTCCGGCGTTCTTTACTTTCTATATTTCTGCGATGCCTTCCTGCACCTCTTGAGTGACCCATGAGCTCACTCAGTTCTTGTCTATGCTGCTTCTGCTTCTGGGTATGAATTATTCTTCTGCCTCCCGGCACTTTCAAACTGCATACTCCGTCATTTCATTCGTTGTCTTTCCATCTATCTCCCTTTCCCATGGCTCTCTGCTTAGGACTTGCCTCATTCCATCATAGTTTCCTCTTTTGAAGTCAGGTTTTTCCCTTCATGCTCTTGTTTCTACCCACGTTCACTTCCATAAGGTATTTTAACCTCAGTACTGCGTGTTCAGTAGCATCAAGGGGCCTCGCATATTCGATGGCCCCATACATTAGAATCACTTAGGGTGAATACAAGATACAGCCTCGCTGCTTTGTCATCTCTCCCTTGTATCTCTGACATGCTGACACATGAAGTTTTTCATTGTCACCTCTATCACCTTTCCAGTCCTCTATATGGCTCCAGATTTCCCAGTCTATTTCTTTATATCAGAAGTCTTCCCATGATTAGTAGATTCACATTGCCCATATGGGCTCTACTAGCGACCTCTGCTATTGAGTCCACCAAATAAGATTAACAATAGCAAATTGCACATACTGTTAATGCTAAAATGAGAAATCACTGTTAGATCAGTTAATTTTTTAAAAGATTTTCTTATATGGTTTAACTGTTGACTCGCTAAATGGTTCACTGATTGACGTATCCGAGTGAAACTTGCTTGCTGATATCCTCATATGCGATTAATTAGCTATGAGCCAAAAATGACTAGTTGTCTTTAACCGAGACAAGGTGACAAGAGTAGTCAGTGTGCCAGGTCTACCGAGGTCAGGTCATGATTGAGCTTCGACCTTTACTACATTTTCAGGCGTTCGATATGTGGGTTTAATGTATTTTTGTATAAATAGTTTGTCATTAAAGGTTAATTTTTTCATTAAAAGGTTAATTTTATGATTAAAAGGTTAATTTTGTCATTAAAAGGTTAATTTTGCCATTAAAAGGTTAATTTTGATGTATCGTCGAAAATGTAAAGTGCAAACTACATACAGTGTGAAGCAATGTTCGCGAATTAAATTTGACAGCTAATTTATTATGCTGGTTAGATTTTATTAAAACAAAAATATCCTAAATGTAAATTTTTCTAAAATTAAGTTTTGACTGATGTTGGGAGAAAACAATAAAGGTAAACTGTAGGCATTTTATCCTTATTTTATGTAAATTACTGCAAATAAATTCATCTTCATCTTCAACAAGGAGGTTATATCTTTCTAATAGGGGAAACTAGAATAAAATATTGGTAATAGTAAAATTTCATTAAAAATATTAGAAAAACATTGTCTCTAGGATGGCAGTAAGGACATGAAAACTTGTTCTTAGGATACACTTATGGAGTAATGTTTAGTTTTTTGAAGTGGGTGTAAAACCTAGCTGGGGTAGATTATCCGATGATCAACCGGTGAACTGATCATCTGATTAAAACCATCTTAGGAGACACTTTGTGTTTATACCTGACGCTAAAGCTGTTATTAAATAAATCCTAATATACATGATTAATAAATGTTCCACCACGACCAACGAAATCTTGGGAAATCTTAAACGGCGTATTAATTCTGTTACTATAATGCAAGTCAGTTTTGTCGTAATGTTAACTGTTATTTCATGTGAGGATTATCTGCCGATGAGATTTATAACAATGTCTTGAATATTTTGGTATATTTTAATTTTGCGGGAAATAGTAATAATAAAACAATAATAATAATAATAATAATAATCATGGTATTATAAGAATACAACTGATTGTAGTTCTTTGGGCCGTGGAACGAGATTAACTTATTCATCATTTCTTAAGTTTGTTTTGAATAGTGGAATAACAGCTGACTTAGTATCTGACTTAAACTACTGTGTTGGGCACATGATGTATCTTAATACCTTAATGATAATATGAAAAGAGACAGTAGGAGGAAGAGAAGCGCGGGAAAAATACGACTGCGTTATTATGTGATTGCAGTCTGTCATAGCTACTTACTTACTACTTCAGTGCGTCACTAGGCTTCCTAACTATACAACTGCATAACTGCGACTGCGTAACTACAACTTCGTTACTATGGTACTTTGTAATTTCAACTTAGCCACCATGCGACAGTGTAACCGTGATGTACACCACTCACGCACTTGCATGATGGAGTCGAGCTTTAATTCTTAGGTGTGTGTTTTTTTCTTTGGCAGGTAGTGAATTGGTAGTCAGAAACCATTCAGGGAGATAGTACCATCTTGTTATATGAGTATGAAACAGAAGCTTCTTAAATGTTTTGCACTCTAGCAGAATTGCTGACATTGTTTTTCTATGTTAAAAACATTTAAGATGGCAGGTAAATCTTCTAACCTTGCATTTAATATAAACTTATTTTTTCCTTTCACGTGTTTCTTAATACATAATTTTCCTGTAATAGTTCCTTTACAATTTAGGAGGCCTGGTAAGACCGGCCCTCGAGGGTGATGATTCCAAGATATATTACGAGATTTCTCTATTCAAGTGAGCGTAGTGTTATGAATGCAGGAAGGTGATATTAAGCATAACGTTAAGTAGTTCAGTGTTCAGAAAAACGTGCAGTGGTGTCTCAGCGCTGGAAACGAGAGCCTCAGGAGACCAAGGTACCATTAATGTGCCATGAACGTCTCCAGCATCCTGTATCTCAGCCCATTGTCAGGTGCTGCTCAGCTGTTAAAAACAATTAGGACAACAAAAACCTCTAAAGGAGACGCCTCGCTGATTGTTGCAGCGAGTGAAGACACGTTAATTGGTGTATATCAAGCATGACAACACGACGTCAGATGTGGGTCTGCCTCCTGCCACCTACCCTCCGCAGGGCCTTGTCCACAGTGATGCCAGGTACGCCCACACCACTCATCCATACTCCACTCCACTCACACTTCACCCTTCAACAAGACTTTATTTTCTACTCACTCTCCAACAAGAGTTTATTCGCCACCTACTCTGCAGTTAAATTTATTCTTCACCCACCCTGCAGTTAAATTAATTTTCTAACCACCCTGCAGTTAAATTTATTCTCCACCCATCCTGCAGTTAAATTTATTCTCCACCCATCCTGCAGTTAAATTTATTCTCCACCCATCCTGCAGTTAAATTTATTCTCCACCCATCCTGCAGTTAAATTTATTCTCCACCCATCCTGCAGTTAAATATATTCTATAACCACCCTCCAACTAGACCTCTTTCTCCACCCACCCTCTAACTAGACGTTATTCTTTACTCACCCTCCAAGTAGGCTTCATTCTCACCCCACCCTCCAAGTAGGCTTCACTCTCAACCCACCCTCCAAGTAGGCTTCATTCTCACCCCACCCTCCAAGTAGGCTTCATTCTCACCCCACCCTCCAAGTAGGCTTCATTCTCACCCCACCTTCCAAGTAGGCTTCATTCTCACCCCATCCTCCAACTAGGCTTCATTCTCACCCCACCCTCCAAGTAGGCTTCATTCTCACCCCACCTTCCAAGTAGGCTTCATTCTCACCCCACCCTCCAGGTAGGCTTCATTCTCACCCCACCTTCCAAGTAATATTCATTCTCACCCCATCCTCCAAGTAGGCTTCATTCTCACCCCACCTTCCAAATAGGCTTCATTCTCACCCCATCCTCCAAGTAGGCTTCATTCTCACCCCACCTTCCAAATAGGCTTCATTCTCACCCCCACCTTCCAAATAGGCTTCATTCTCACCCCACCCTCCAAGTAGGCTTCATTCTCACCCCACCTTCCAAATAGGCTTCATTCTCACCCCACCTTCCAAATAGGCTTCATTCTCACCCCACCTTCCAAGTAGGCTTCATTCTCACCCCACCTTCCAAGTAGGCTTCATTCTCACACCACCTTCCAAATAGGCTTCATTCTCACCCCACCCTCCAAGTAGTCTTCATTCTCACCCCACCCTCCAAGTAGGCTTCATTCAAAACCCACCTTCCAAATAGGTTTCATTCTCACCCCACCCTCCAAGTAGGCTTCATTCTCACCCCACCCTCCAAGTAGGCTTCATTCTCACCCCACCCTCCAAGTAGGCTTCATTCAAAACCCACCTTCCAAATAGGCTTCATTCTCACCCCACCCTGCAAGTAGGCTTCATTCTCATCCCACCCTCCAAATAGGCTTCATTCTCACCCCACCCTCCAAGTAGGCTTCATTCTCACCCCACCTTCCAAGAAGGCTTCATTCTCACCCCACCTTCCAAATAGGCTTCATTCTCACCCCACCTTCCAAATAGGCTTCATTCTCACCCCACCTTCCAAATAGGCTTCATTCTCACCCCACCCTCCAAGTAGGCTTCATTCTCACCCCACCCTCCAAGTAGGCTTCATTCTCACCCCACCCTCCAAGTAGGCTTCATTCTCACCCCACCTTCCAAATAGGCTTCATTCTCACCCCACCCTCCAAGTAGGCTTCATTCTCACCCCACCTTCCAAATAGGCTTCATTCTCACCCCACTCTCCAAGTAGGCTTCATTCTCACCCCACCCTCCAAGTAGGCTTCATTCTCACCCCACCCTCCAAGTAGGCTTCATTCTCACCCCACCCTCCAAGTAGGCTTCATTCTCACCCCACCCTCCAAGTAGGCTTCATTCTCACCCCACCCTCCAAGTAGGCTTCATTCTCACCGCACTCTCCGCTAGACCTTATTCTCCACCCACCTGCCTACTCTTTGTGTTGACACTACTACACCTGCTTGCAAGGTTACCCAGTCGTACTTAGGACTCGTTGTTGACCGAGGCTTGTTTAATCTCCATCTTCAGTGGCAGTAACTCCTTCTTACCTCACTTTACTTCTGTATGCGCTCAAGTTTTCAAACGTTTTAATGCTTCATGTCTTGAAGACTTTTTGATGAATTAAAAATGCTGTGAATGAATGAATGCAGCCATGCAGATTAATGTACCCCAACACTGCCTTCCTCCTCCGCTCTTGACACCACTGCATACACACGGAAAATGAAAGGAAAAAGTGGGCTATATAACAGGTTTATATATATATATATATATATATATATATATATATATATATATATATATATATATATATATATATATATATATATATATATAATATAATATAATATAGGAGGTACCATCTCTAGAACTGGACTGGGGACCCTCATCCTCCTCGGTGCTGTTTGAAGATTTTCTTCTACTACCTCCCCTATATTTTATATTCTATGTGAACGTTATTTATAGACAGAATACATTGACCAAAAAAAAAAACCACAAAAATGAAAACACTGGTACAATAAATCAAAGATTATGAATCTCCTCCAGCTCCTCCGAAGCCGGACGCGAGCCAAGTATGCAGCAAGCATTTTCCCTCAGGATGGCCATGTTGAGGTGCTGGTACATGAAAGTGGCTGCCCTCGGGTTCCTGGTGGTGTCGATGAGTCTCGAACCCAGTTCTTGAAGGAAACGTGTGGCGCATATATATATATATATATATATATATATATATATATATATATATATATATATATATATATACAGTGGTACCTCGGTATACGTCCTTAATCCGTTCCAGGACCTTGGACTTATACCAAACAGGACGTACACCAAACGAATTTTCCCATAAGAAATATAGGGAAAACGATTAATCCGTTCCCATGAAAAAAAAAATCCTTTATTGATGGGGTTGTATAAAATAGTTTAAACACTGCTTAATACTAAAATATGTAATTTAAACAGTGTTAATACTAAAACACATACATAAATACAAAAGAATTAGATGAAATAAATGCAAATTTAACCTCACTTTGCTGAAAAAGAGTCGAGTGCCTACTAGGATAGTTCTGAGAAGGGAGGAGGAGGAAATGTTATTGTTTAGAAGGAGAGTCCCCTTCTCTTTGCTATCTCTTTTTTCCTATTTGGACCTGGTTGATGCTCAACAAGTTTGACCGTCTAAGTTCCTAAAAGATGGTGCCTCTGAACTGGGAATCCCCATTGCTCACATAATAAATTTGTCCATCACCACTAATACAGTGCCAGATGGGTTCAAGGAGGCCAGAGTTACTCCTATCTTCAAGAAAAATAGTAGGTCTGATGTCAGCAACTATAGGCCTGTTAGTATACTCAGTGTAATATCCAAAATTCTAGAGAGGGCGGTGTACTGTCAAGTAGTTAAATATCTTAGTGACAACAACATTCTTCATAGTTACCAATCAGGCTTTAGGAGATCTTACTCAACCGACACCTCCCTAATTATTCTGATGGATTACATGATAACTGAAATGTCTATAGGGAACCTCATAGGAATGGTAACTTTAGACTTGCAAAAGGCCTTCGATACTGTCAACCACAATATATTATGTAAGAAACTTCAAGCTATCGGCATAGGTTCCACAGACTGGTTTAAGTCCTATCTTAGCAACAGGAAACAAATTGTCAAAATCAACAAAACGGAATCAGAACCACTGCCGATAGCATGTGGAGTTCCCCAAGGTAGTATTCTGGGTCCTTTATTTTCCTGTGTTATGTAAATGATATGCCCATTAGTGTCAAGTGCAAACTCCTACTGTATGCGGATGACAGTGCTCTGTTAGTGTCAGGTAAAGACCCACAAGATATATCTAATGTATTAACACTGGAACTGGAGTCCTGCAGCAAATGGTTAGTAGACAACAAACTATCGTTACATCTAGGGAAAACA
The DNA here is from genome assembly GCA_009830355.1 of Cherax destructor. NCBI lineage: Eukaryota > Metazoa > Arthropoda > Malacostraca > Decapoda > Parastacidae > Cherax > Cherax destructor. The sequence continues at coordinate 19,616 of WNWK01031231.1, forward strand.
GAAGCCATACTCTTTGGCACGAAATATAAACTGAGCAGGGTAAATAATTTTAATATCCGGTGTAATGGGGAATCCATCACTTCAGTTTCCTCAGTAAAATATCTGGGAATCCCCTTTGACCCATGCATGTCAGGAGAATTGATAGGGAACAGTGTAGTAAAGAAAGCGAATGCCAGACTGAAGTTCCTCTACAGACAAGCACAGTGTCTACCTACTGAGGCTCGCAGGACTCTATGTCTAGCCCTTATACAATGTCATATGGACTACGCTTGCTCTTCATGGTACTCTGCCTTGACAAAAACTGAAAGATAAGCTGCAAATCACCCAGAACAAAATGGTAAGATTCATCCTGGACCTGGGACCAAGAGAGCATGTAGGCCAGGATGAATTACAACAATTGGATATGCTGAATATTGAAGACAGAGTAAAACAACTTAAATTCAATCAAGTTTATAAAATTGCTCACAAACAGTGTCCAGAATATCTTGCTGCCAATTTTGTCAAGGCTGGGAACCAAAGCAGTCATAGTACTAGGGGGAGAGAGCACAACTTTGTAGTTCCCACAGTCAGTGGCCAGGCTTCAAACACCTTTTATTGTACAGCAATAAAGGAATGGAACAGACTGCCTGTACATGTCAAAGCCAGTCACAGCATGAGCCAGTTCAAGAAGAGAGCCAAAAGTACCTAATGAATGTAGCGACAGAAAGGGAGGAGAATGATTTTTTTTTTTTAGTTAACACACATGTATATGTAAATAACTCTTTTTACCTTATTCCTAGTATAAATATATCCTTTATAATATAATGACATATATATCCTACAATGTAAAAATTAAGGTATAAAAAGGACCCCAATGGAAATAAGTCACTCTGTCTGACTTTTTTGGGTTATCCTAGGTTCTCTACACATATGCTGCTATGTATGATAATGTATGTAAATGTATTTGTGTATACCTGAATAAACTTACTTACTAAAAATCTGTCCAACGACCTTTGCTTCTGCCTTCTCCTCAGGATGTTTCGGAAATGTGACATTGTCTGGTCATTCCAGACAATGCTATTATTGCTTGTTTGGGCTTTGTTAGGGTGATACTTCTCTGCAAAGTTTTTGACGTCCATCCATTTGGCAAAAATTTCCTTGATTAATGAAGTAGGGGCTTTTTCTGTCTCCTTATCCGAGCCTGAGGAGAGTGCATTCATCTTAGTCTTGTGTTCCTCCTTCTCAAGTTCCTGCAGCTCCTCAGTGGTCAGCTCTTCCCTGTGCCCCTCCACTAACTCCTCCACATCGTGAGAGAGGTAAACAAGGGTAGCGCGAGGTGTCGTGACTCATTTTGACCCATACAAATTCTAGCACGCGAGTCGTATTCGAAACAAAGGTCGTATACCAAGCAAAAATTTTCTCAAAGCGGACGTATACCGAGGTACCACTGTATATATATATATATATATATATATATATATATATATATATATATATATATATATATATATATATATATATATATATATATATGTCGTGCCGATTAGGTAAAACTTACGATTTGGCTTAAATAGCAACGCTCACCTTGCCATATAAGACAAGTGAAAATTTGTGTATGCAATAATTTCGCAAAAATCATTCTGAACCTAACGAAAAAAATATATTTCATTGTGTTTGTTTATTATTAAATTAATGTTAACGTATCTAAAATATATTTAGTTGGGTTAAGCTAACTTAAATTGCGCTTGTTGTAATAAGGTTAGGTAGGTTTTCAAAGTTTCTCTTGGTACAAAATTATAAATTTTTACATTAACGTAAATGAAAAAATATATCTTTAAACGTATAAGAGAAATTTTTAGAAAGGACTTAATTTTAAATGAGTTCTTGCTAATTGACCAGTTTTACCTAATTTATATATATATATGTAGTGCCGAATAGGTAAAACTGGTCAATTAGCAAGAACTCATTTAAAATTAAGCTCTTTCTAAAATTTTCTTGTATACGTTTAAAGATATATTTTTTCATTTATATTAATTAAAAATTAATAATTTTGTACCAAAAGAACCTTAGAAAACTTACCTAACCTTATTATAACAACCGTAATTTAATTTAGCTTAATCCAGCTAAATATATTTTAAATAAGTTTACAGGAATTTAATAATAAGCCACAATGAAATATATTTTTTTCGTTAGGTTCTGAATGATTTTTGCTAAGTTATTGCATATACAAATTTTCGCTTCCCTTATTCAGTAAGAAGAGCATTGCTATTTAAGCCAAAATCGCAAGTTTTACCTATTCGGCACGACATATATATATATATATATATATATATATATGCAAGATAAGCCACGGGGGGTGGAAATCTTTAGCTCAAGTACTTTCACACTTCTCATTGCATCATCAGGAGCTGTGCAATGTTGCAAGGGCAACAAGAGAAATAGGGTAAGTTTTCAGAGTACGGTAGCGCGTGGCACAAGCCAGTCACAGCTCCTGATGACGCACTGAGAAGTACTTGAGCTAAAGATTTCCACCCGTCGTGGCTTGTCTTGCATTGTTAAGATCGCCTGTCTGCGATCTCCTTTCTGCCGAATAGGTAAAATTGGTCAGTTAACAAGAACTCATTTAAAATTAAGTCCTTTGTAAAATTTTCTCTTATATGTTTAAATATATATTTTTAAGCAATTTTGACTTAAATAGCAATGCTCTTCCTGCCGAATAAGGCAAGCGAAAATTTGTGTATGCAATAATTTAACAAAAATCATTCTGAACATAACGAATAAAATATATTTCATTGTGTTTACTAAATTATTGTAAACTTATCTAAAATATATTTAGTTAGATTAGGCTAAATTAAATTGTGCTTGCTATAATAAGGTTAGGTAAGCTTTCTAAGGTTATTTTGGTACAAAATTATTAATTTATACATTAACATAAATGAAAAATATATATGTTTTAACGTATAAGAGAAAGTTTTAGAAAGGACTTAATTTTAAATAAGTTCTTGCTAATTGAAATTTTTCTTATTTACGACATATATATATATACGTAAATTTTTATATATATATATATATATATATATATATATATATATATATATATATATATATATATATATATATATATATATATATATATATATATATATATATATGCAAAAAAATCACAGTAAACAGGTGATATCAAAATATGCAAGAAAACCACTATGAAAAAAAAGAAGAATTCCAAGCGCTTTCGTGACTATCACATTATCAAAGGGAAA